>CABHPH010142495.1:0-47335 GCA_902168325.1 Peromyscus nudipes
TGAAATATTGTGAGTCTATCCTGAACATCCACCTATTTTATTATTTTTATTTTTCATTCCTTCAAAACAATTCTTCACACAATTATTTTAGTCAAAATATGTTAGTCATACAATTTTTCTTGGTACATGTGCTTCTATTTTAAAGGAAATTATTTATAAAATAGTTTTAATGAAAAGTTTTGAAATAACATGTAGACTGTTTTCCATGCACTGCACAGTGGACTAAGGACCCAGACAACTTTTATCCTTTTATCCTCCAGAATCTCCCAGCCTCATCCCTGCTTTGTGGAAAACTTATTTTGAGAAGCCAAGTGAATGGCCTAAGGTCAGAATGTGTAGGAAGTGACAGTCTCTGCCTCTCTACACAGCAGCTAAATGCTGAAAAAAATCTCACCCCACAAAAGGTATTTATGTGATAAACAGGTGTCCTCCATCCAAATCCTAGACTTGATTTCTACTGCTAAGCCCGGTTTGCCTGACAGATTTTTTCTTTTAAATTCATGCTTTCTGCTCACTTATTAAGTGAGTCTGAGCTCCACCACATAACAATGAGCCAGACACTGACCTTCACAGGTGCAAAATATGTGATACTATGGAAGGAGTGGAAAAGAGGTTTGACTGCTGCCCATTTGTGAGGTAGCAGACAAGATGGAATCAAAAGCATTTTACCAGAGCCACAGCATACATGCTTGCCCCATCACCTCTGTGATGGTCTCTTTGAACCAACTGTCCCAGATGGAAGGCTCTGAGTCTACAGTCAGGAATGGTACAAAGTAATTGATGGAGTTCGAGGATGCTACACTGAATGAATTCTAATCTGAATTCAATAGACCTTCATACTTGAGTACTCCACCATAATGTGAGGGAATCAGTGAAGTTCCTAAAAGATGGCATTTCTGAACACATTGAGTAATTACTGTCTGTTCTAAAAAGTTAAAGAATTAAAAACAGCCTAGAAGAAAATCATGTCTTGTGTATTTTGAAAATGAAGATTTAAGTAGAAGTTTAAAAATAAAATGTTTGAGCATGTCAACACAAATCTTCCTGAAAGATTTGAGATATGATTGTAAGATGATTTTATCTGTATCCTATAATGAGATGCAGTTCAGAAGGATCACCAACATTTTTTGAAAATACCATTGTAATGTTTTAAGTCAAGGAAGAAAAGGGTATATATTATATATAATTTGCATTTCTATATATTATATAAAATATATAGTTAATTTATATTACCAAAGGTGTGAAAAGTCAACAGGAGTGTTTATAATCTGAGAGTAAAGAGAAAGACTAGAGAATGGGCTAGTCTCCGGTTAGCAGTAAAGGTAAGAATCAAGAAATATACCCTTCTACATATTTATATCCTTGTTCACTGAAATTCACTGTGAACTTTAGAGCACAAATACTGAGGATCCTATATTGCATGTTATACACATTTCACATTTATGTTCTTAAATTTAAAAAATATAGGCAAATATTCAAATGTATGTATAATCATATTTCTCTATCTTATGACTATTGAAGATATACTTCTCAGTTAAAAATCCAACACAAAATGTGTTTGTTAAAAGTATGTATTTATTTAGCTATATCTGGCAAAATGAATATTCAACATTGTCGTATTAAATGTGGAGAAGTCCTACAATTAAACATTTTCTTTTCTGAATTTAACTTTTTCTCTCAATAAAATTTCATCGGCCACAGATAATATGGCAAGCATCAAATCATGCCTGGCGCAAAGCATGCTGGTCTCTGTAGGGACCTAAACATCAGGAAGAGCCAGGCAGGGAGCCACTGGGAAATAATGTGACTGTGATCTACCTGGCTGATACATGGAGAGTACCCAAGGAAAGCCACTGATGCTACTTACACAGGGTTGGCACACAGCCCAAGCTGGCCTAGAACTGCTGACCCTCCTGCCTTGGTCTCTCCAGTACTGAGTCATGAGTGTGATCCTCCTGCCTCAGCCTCTACAGTGCTGGGTCATGAGTGTGTTCCTCCTGCCTCAGCCTCTCCAGTGCTGGATCATGAGTGTGATCCTCCTGCCTCGGCCTCTCCAGTGCTGGATCCTACTAGGTTTCTTTGCAGCACAAAGTGTCTGGCTGTAGCAGGGGTCAGACTACCCACTCCTGCCCCCTTGGTTGTTATCAGCCTTGCATTCTCTGCTTCTTTGGTTTCCTGTCGCTGTCAGTTTACCTGACAGCTCACACACTCTCTGAGGATAAGATGATTTTCACATTTGCCTTTCCTTGGTTTCCAGAGATCTTATATAATGCCTCCATATGCTTTGTCCTCAAGAACATTAATTATTACAATTAATAAACCCTGACTATCACCTTCCCCCAAAGAACATCAGGCATGCAGTCTCCTCTATCTATTGTAAACATCAATTATAAAAGGACATTTTAATTAATCATCATGAAAATGATATTTATTTAGGGAGAATTATTTTAATGTAACAATATCTAAAGTTGTCCCCAAAACTTTTTAAGGTACATTTTGAAAGATTAGATGATCTAGTAGGACAGTTATTCAAAAGTAAGTCACTACACCCAAACTATAAATACATTATTTTCAATTAAATGTGTAAATGTATGTTCACAAGTCAGCTGTAAACGATCTGGTAGTATCTCTTAGTAAATAAGGCTGTGGGTGAAATCCTGCACTTTCTTCCTTGTACTGAGGACATGTTCCACCAGGCTTTATCCCCAGATGAAGAGCTACAGGCAAACAATGGCTGCAGAGATAGAGGATCCTCTTCTCCAGGGACCAGGACTTGGGTGAACCAATCCCAAATGGTCAGCTTTAAACACAGGTGTTTATTAGTAACACTGAATGGACTCCACAGTGCTCAATCATGCGTGTGTGTGTGTGTGTGTGTGTGTGTGTGTGTGTGTGTGTGTCTGTCTACCAGTAACAGTTCTAGAGGAGGAGGATAGTGGGGGCACAGAAGGAGTCAGAGGGGAAAAGGGAGGGATAGACATGATGAAAATACAATACTCATGTATGAAATACTAAAAAAGAAATTAATGATATTAACAAAAGAATAGGTGTATAATTTCCATTCTCCAAAGAGAACTTAAAACTGTTGATTTAAACAGTGATCCAAGTTCAGAGTGCAACTAGATTGTAATTATTTTCCTATAAACATTCTAGTCACTATACCCACATCTACTTAGACATCTGTATCGATTTCTTTTGCTGAGTATCTTCAAGGAATTACACTTTATCTTTGCAGCCACATCTTTCTCATCATACTCAAATGTTCATGGAATAACCTTAGCATTCAACTCACAGAAGCAGGAGGTCAAGGACCCACTGAAGGGATGCTTGCTTGCCTGCTTTAGGTACCATCAGAATTGTTAATAGGAAATAGAAAATAGTGGATCAAATATACAGTTGTTCTCAAGACATCTTTGGTTCTTGTTTGTCTTGTTTGGTCTGTTGTTTTGTATTGGTATCATACAGATAGGTTAGTGTTTTGTAGATGGAAAATATTTTAAACATCCTTCAACAGAAGAATGGTCAAGAAAATGTGGCATGTATCTACAATGAAGTTCTAGCTAGCTGTAAGGAGGAATGTCATTTGCAAGAAAATGCACAGAACCAGAAATCAGCACAGGAAAGGTAACTGATGCTCTTACAGACACAGCAATATGGCTATCATTTGTCTGTCATCTATCCATCCAGCTACACACCTATCTCTCTACCTACCTATATCTACATATTCATGGAAGTAGACGGGTGCTATAAGGGAAGGCGCTGAGGTCTGAGTGGAGGAAGAGAGGGAAATGAGGGAGAACAGAAGTGTAAAGATTGTGTCATACTTCACTCACATGCAGAACACTGATCCACACACGTGTGTAACATGAAACAAGATGCTGGTTAAAGGGAAGAAGGAGGAACAGTGAGAGGAAGGAGGTGGGGACGGTGAGAACAAGGTGTACCAACGCTAACATTAGTGAGCGAGATGGGCTTTGACCATTTAAATGTGCATTTTTCTTTCATAAACCCTTGCCCTGTTTTATCATAAACATGTGATATTTAAGTAAGACATCACAAACATATAACTTTAAAAATGAAAAATTCAATAGTATGAAGGAACTATTAGGATTTCAAATTCACAATTAATGAGACATAAACTGGATTTCTCAACATCCACTTTCATGTGTTTATCTACAGTTGGCTACTGAATAGTGAAGGGCTTCATACAGAAGGTTGTTGAAACAGAAAAAAAGAGTTGAAAGGGATCAAAAATATTTTAATAATTGTGTCACTTTTGTGTGTGATTATCCTAAAATACATGATAATTATTCCAAGTAGAATATATACACAAACTAAATAGTCATCACAGAATTTAAATAGCATGGATTAATTGAACAATATACTGAGTTTCACTGTGGTATCATTATGAATGCACAGAACATGCTTGCACCAATTTATTTTAATTATAACTTATGTCCTACTCAGATTCATAAAATTTTGGCAATTAGAATGCTTTCTAATCAATAATCATTTAAATTTCAATATTTTATTTCTTACAAAAGTCTCTTCAACATAAAAAATAGTAATTATAGCAAAGGTCAGCTCTTCTAAACCTGAGGAACAGCAATATAGCACTGCATACATGCTTGTTTGTAGCATGAATCTTAAAAGTTCTTATTTATAAAATCAAACCCGGAGCCAGGTATTGGGGTGAACACTGGAAGGTCAGAGAGACAGAATAAGCCACAGCTATCTCACCTCGCTGAATCCTCAGCTGGTCTTGTTTCCTCAGACTGGATGCCCCGAGCCCTCATCCAGAATGGGTCTCAGCTGAATTGCTGCTAGAAGCCTGAAAGCTTAACCAGCCACATGTTTCTCCAGGCCACTTCTCCAGGCCAAATGCTCTAGTTTCTGGTCCTCACGCCTTATATACCTTTCTGCTTTCTACCACCACTCCCTGGGATTAAAGGCTGACTTTCTGGGATTAAAGGCGTGGGTCACCATGCTTGGGTGTATCCTTGAACACATGAATTTCTGCCTCTGGAATGTTAGGATTAAAGGCGTATGCTACCACTGCCTATCCTCATGTTTAATATTGTGGCTGTCCTGTTCTCTGACCCCAGATAAGTTTATTAGCATACACAATATTTTGGGGAACACAATACCACCACACTTGTTCTTCATGAGGACAGTATGGCAAATGTGCAGGTGGGGATGGAGAGACAGCTCAGCAGTTAAGATTGCTTGCTGCTCTTCCAGAAGATGAGAGTTTGGTTCCCAGCACTCATATCTACTGCCCATAATGCCCTACAACTCCAGCTGCAGAAGATATGACACTCTTTTCTGGACTCTCCAAGCACCTAAAATCGTGTGCCTATACCCACTTTCAAGTTCACATGCACGCTTGCACACATACATACAATTTTAAAATAACACCAATAAATCATCAAGATTGAATCTCCATTTCTCTGTAACCATTAACTGCCTATAGCTCTTCACCTATGCGTGGGCCTTGAAATATACATATGGGTATATATGGAACAATATTTATTAAAGAAAAGGAGGTAACTGATTTGATAGGGAATGGAGAAAGAGTGGAAGAATTTGGAGGGAGGAACGAAGCAAGTATGGTAGTCATGTGTGAAATAATCCAAAAAGGTAAATAAAAAATCATAACACCAGAAGTGCAGGATTTATTATAAAGTACTATGATGAAAAAATTTTAAGTAAGTATTCAATTTTTACTTCTTCACTAAATCATTGAAAACATACATGTGTATATGTACATGTGTGTGCACATGCCACCACTTCCTTCTAAATGAAACGTTTATATTAGTGCCATAAAGTAATATGTATTTGCATGTTAGGTTTTTTAGGCTCTATTCCTGCTAGCATCTCCAGCAATCATCTAATCATGCAGGACTTAGGAGAGCTGTTTGCCTGTTTGACTACCAACTTATTTGCTGATACCAAATGAAGATAATTTAAAACAGATAACAAATTGAATCTTTCATTAAGAAGAGAGTTTTGTCATTCTTTAATTTTAATTAGTTTTGTGGTTATAATGTGCATTTCCACTTAATCTTCGAACACATCCAACTTCCTCCTTTGCATTTTTCTCTAAGGGAATTGCTTGAGATGCAAATGCCAGTTTTAATTGGACAACTAAGAATTAATTTCCATCCTGCAGCATGTCACTGCTTGCTGTTCAACAACAAGTCAGGGGTTAAGAGTGGTTCAAACATTCAAGGAAATTCAAAGCAATCAATCACAGAATTGTTTATAGACTGTCTTACAGAATAGCAGTACATACTACAGGGCTCCCAAACTAGAATTTTCTTTGTCTTTGAAACCAAACTAAGGACATTTTGTCTCTCAAGCCACTAAAACATTTAGTATTAATGTCAATCAGAAACACACAAAAAAATTGTAAAATCCACAATGAGATGTCTTTTGAATGTTATGAATTTGAAAGTAATTTTCTTAGGTTACAGGAAATACACATAATAAGATCACGGCATTTCACATTATTCAAGTTAATTTTTCCTTCTAGAGTGCATTTGCTCAATCTTTTTGAATACAAGCTTACATTTCCCTTCTTATAGGTGATATCTTATTTTATGACTCTTACTCAACAAAAGGTAGAAATATGATCTAATTCTAGGCAATTTATTACTAAACTAAGCCAGAAATAATGGCACATTCCTATAATTCCCACACTTGGAAGGTTGACGCCAGAGTATCAGAGGTAAGGTCTCTGATACAGATATAATCTATATTATAGACATATATAATCCCAACAAACAAACATGCAAACCAAAAGAAAAGATGCGATTTTATCAAAAGCTGAGAAGGCTCTTATTTACCATTGAGTAAACAGTGCATTGATACTTCTTGGGATCATCCTTGACAAGTACAATTCTGATCCCTGTTGCTGTGCCCTAAGAATTTTATTGACATTAATATTTATTTTACATTGGAAAGAAATTTAAAAAGACGGTTTTTATAAAGGATGATGTGTGACCTACAGAATACCAGAATTAACCAGAGATTTGGAGATATGCATTCTGAATGCATCTGTGTAAAAATAATGGAAATCGGTAACAACACATTTAAAACCCACTTGTCCTAAGTATGTATACTCTCAAACACATGTGTTATAAGATGTATCCTGAAACTACTGAGCAAAACATTTCTGTTTAGGTTCCTTGGCAGTAGGTCAGGGGACATCTTTCCAGGCTTGTGGTACATGCCTGAAACCTCTGCAGATAAAGAAAAACAATGTATTTAAGAGTTGTTACTCTGAGTTTTCAGACTACAAAGTGGATTATATAGTATACAGAATGGATTCACTGAAACAAAGGAGCAGGACTGTGTGAAAGGTCATGACACTGTGCAGAAGGGCACAGTTTAAAACCTGCGAATTGCTCACTTCTGGAACTATTCATTAATGTTATTGAATAGCCATTGATCATATGTAGCTAAAGCACTTAAAGTTGTGGAGTAGGGGTTCTTAGTGGATGGCCTTCTCTGTCATTGTTCTAAGCATAGAACAATGACATGACTCAAATCTGGGTTTTGATTACTGTCAGTTAAATCACACTAATGAAGGTTTATTTATTAAAGTCATGATGGTCTACATTTATTCATTGTTCATTTGGGGCCAGGTATGTTTTCTATTTTCATAATATATAGGTTAAAGGGTATCATTAATCCATTTTACAGTAAGGTAAAAAAAATGTTAATCCATTTTCCAAGACATTAAAAAATTTCAAAGAAATATGCAACTGTTTTTAAGGGCTATATCTCAACTATGTATGCAGAGGTAGCTGGAAATAGACAATGAATTCATTGAAGGTTTGATTAGTTATATGAAATATCACAATATTCTTAAATAAAGGAAGAAAAGAAGAATGGATATATTAACATGAAAACATTATCAGGAATTGACATTGTGAAATAATAATATTATTATCAAAATTAAATGAGCACTGTTGCTTAAAGTTAAATTGACACAGAAAAGGCTAAGTACCGTCTGCCAGAAACCATGTAAAGTGTGTCCTAAATATGAAGAGACATTTCAGAAATGTCAGAAACTCAACTAACCAACTACAGGGAGTAGGAAGAGAATACTTTTCATTGCTCAGAAGAGTACAGAACTACAGTGACAAAGGTGTGTTCTTGCTATTTCAGTGAACTATTGTTTGCCCAAGAATTGCAAATTCATTTGCTTGGTAGTTCAAGGAAGCGTGGGGTGCAATCTGTGAGATCCACCTTATACTAACCATTATCCTAACCAGGAAGAAAGATGACATATATGGACAGGGTAAGGTTTTAGAAGAAGTGCATCACACTGGCAGATTTTAGTGCTAACAGAAGAAATAATGAGGATGCAAACAGACTCTTCACAGACATTCAGAGCAGTTCACAGACTGGAGACAAATTTGTTTGGAATATATGGAAAAAGTTAACCACAGGGCATGTGAAGGTATATCCTCCCAGATACAGAACAAATTGAGCCCAAAAAATGGAAATATGACAATAACAAGGTCACCATATATCCAAAGGCCTCTGCTCATCTCACTAGCAAAGAGAAGCCTTGGATGTAAGAGCACTAAACATCATGAATTACCAAAAAGCAGATATCACACCAAAGATAAAAACAGATTGTTCTCTCTACACATTCCAGGATCAGTTAACATAAATGTTGGATATTGGGGAATGAATGTCTTAAAGAACATGTGACCTATGAAAGAAGTATTAAATGGGTACAAAAATAGATAGCCATATGAAGAAATTAGATATTGATGTGTGATTCTGTTGAAGGTTTGCAACTATTTAGCTCTGAACACCCACACACCACCATACGAAAACGATAGAATAAACATAAAAAGGAAGAGTGGAAGAATGCAGAAAGAAAAGATATAGAGTTGAACTTGGAAAGACTGGGAATGTTCTCAAGTAATTTGAGATTTTCTGACAGACTCTGGACACACAGTGCCTTGGCTCTGCAAGATAACATGTATTAAGACACCATGCTCCTCTTAGATGCCATGTGGTCTGCAATAAGTAGACATGGAAATACAGTATGTGACAAATATCCCAATATAATCAAATCTGAAAAAACAAGTTTCATTTGAACAGTTTAAACAATGAACATTTCTTTCACTAGGTACTAGAAAAAGCATGTTTGTTTGATGGACATAGCAGTTGGACATAGAACTTTGTAAACTATTATGCACATGCTAAATGAAGCCAATGTAGTTAGGTTTTATAGATCCAAGATATTGTTTTACCTCTTTATCTGTTGTAAAATCTCAGTGTTCCAACCTGAGATGCCTTCCACAATGATCTAGTTGTTGTGAGTGCTACCAGAATCAGCTTTCAAAGAACTGGAACCTGGCACCTACATCACATAGAGGCTGCTTCTCCTTCAGAAACTGAGCACAGATTTTGCAGCTCCACAGGCCAAAGATGAAGCCCAGCTTGGGCAATTACTTCCCACAGAGTACCTCTAGAATGTTCCTTAGTATCTCCGTGATGCTTTTCCACATTGTAAACAAGAAGCGGATGGTTTTGCAATGATGTGTTGAAGTTTCTAATATATGGCAGTAACTAATATGTATAAGCAAAATTGAATTCTGGTATCTGTTAGAGAAGCATCCCATTATATATATATATGGAGATGTGGCTCAGAGGTTAAGAGCACTCACTGCTTTTCCAGCTCACAACTGTCTGTAACTCCATTTCTAAAAGAATTTGGTGCCCTCTTTTGGACTCTGGGGTCACTGCACACAGAAGGCGCACAGACATACATGCAGGCAAAATACCTGCCCAAATAAATAAATAAATCTCAAAAACTTTTACTTAAATGTTATATACAATGCCCTTTTTGTAATCATATACCACCAGAACAGCCACTGATGACACTCCAAAAGAAAATATTTTGAAAATAAACATAAGCAGATCTATAACTTGAAAGAAAGATATGTACCTAAATGAAAAGCATGAATTCATAAATGTAATGTCTGGCACACACCCCATTTGATCAAAGGGGGTGTGGACTCTGGGTAATGTATAGTATAAAAGGGGGTGTGGACTCTGGGTAATGTATAGTATTTCATTAATTCATTCCCTCTCACCATAGCTCTAGACAGCACAATTGCCAAGCTTCATTTGATGTCACTCCAAATGACTTAAGTTTTAATTAGTATGACTTAAGCAAATTAAAATGCAGATTGTATTTTCTCCTTTCATTTCTTTCTCCATTCTTTCTGCACCTCTCCTTGCTCTTCTTCACACTGTATTCCGAGTACAGATATGAGCAATGGGACTAAAGCTGTGCTTAGCAGCAGAGCTAACAACTTGAAACAAATGATCAATTATTCAAATTATTAATTTTGAACAAGATTCTACACAAATAAAATATATTTTCCTGTGAGAAATATTGTGTCCATAAGATCAAAGAACTGTGACTTTTAATATCCCATTGAAGGAGTACTGTTTGTCAGGACATACAAGCATGGCACTTTGTTGACCCCTTTTACTTTAAATAATTATTTATTTGGAAAGCTTGTCTAGAAAGCCTCAAACATTTACAAAAAACAAAACAAAACAAAACAGGGAATGTTATGACAGACACACTTGCAGGCAACGCCCGCTATAGCATCGCAATTCAAGGCCAAGTTCGTTTTATGTCTCCCTTTATCCCACGTCCTTTCCTTAGCCCTGGTGCTTTGAAGCAAATCCAAGACCTCACACAATTTCACCAAGACCATGTGACTTGATAACAGTTCCTGGATTGGAGTTCACAATGGAGCAAGAAGGAAGACAGAGGAAGAGGCTGACTGAGGCTGACCTATCCTGTTTTCACTTTAAAGCCTTTGCCAATAAGAAAGAGATAATATGTTCATGTAGACCAGTTAACCTCCAGTTCCTATGGCTGTTCTTTGGGAAATGGGCTACTGATAGAGTTCTAAATGATATCTCTTAAGTCTTTTCACCATTATTAACACAGCAGCACAAGAGAAAATGATTTCTGAGACAGGGTCCTTTCCCACAAAGTTGTACTGGACCACAATCTGTAAATGGTTCAAGGAAGTGTCTATAACTAAACGTTTTCTTTAAAAAATCAAAATACAAAGCATTAAAAAACAAACAAACAAACAAACAGAAACTTCTCAGTCCTGGAAACTGAACATGTGTTCAAAGACTTAATGAAATTCCATAAAGAACAATTTAGTTCTGGACTGAGAATAGTTAAAAAAAATCTTCCTTAAATTGAGTGAATTTACTAGCTATTTGGAAAGTACAGTGTGTTGGCTTCCATTCAAAAGCGCAACACTTAATGTTACCAACACTGCCAAGTCCCTTCTTTGCTCTCTCCTGCTTTCAGAGAAAGTGATTAAGACCAATTCCCCTGCTAGCTGGATGCTGGAGAACATCAAAGGTTCTCCATCAGGACACAGAACTTGATGTGGATTGGAAAGCACGATGCTGATAGATAACCCCTTGGCATCATAATCAAAGCCTGTGACCACACTAAAACCCTATCAGCTCCTATCACTGCCTTGTGGTTTACAGAGAATAGCCAGCCTACCTCTGAGAAATGGCTAGCATAATACGAAATGCTGGTATTTGGGGTGCATAGCTACTTTTCAGAACTGAGAACTACTCACCTATTACAGCAATCAAGTTGCTTTGCTTCTGTTGTGTCCATTGATTTATTTAATTGTTGCCTTAGGAGTTGAGTTCAAAACCCATACATACATATATACACTTCTTCACTCTGAAGAGTTCCTGCCATCTGCATGGTATAGTGTGAGTGTAAGGAGAATTCTTCTTGTATGTGGATAGTGATGGGGGACAAGGACAGCTCCTGCCGTGTGTGTGGTGTAGTGTTGAGGATAAGGAGGCCTTCTGGGTTACCCAAATCCCTGGGTCTTCTTCAGATTATAAATACAGCTTAAATATATTAATAACTAGACCCCTATAATTTAAGAGTTTTTCTACTGAAATGCACCTTAGAAAATACATATTAAGTCTTGACAGCAATACACCCATCAATGCACAAATACATAGAGTTAACTAAAAATGAATTTGTTGTTATTATGTAAAATGTCTTAATATATATCTTACATAGGCCATTTTATCTAAAATATATGGTAAGCAATTCCACACACTTTTCTTCAGAATGCTCTTGTAGATTTTTCCTTGTAATTAAAAAATAATTCTGGAAAGTGCTATGCACACTACAGGAGAGGAAAATAATCATCAATCACTCAGCTTTGAAGCCAGCAAGCTACAATGATGACTGGCTTGAAAAGACACCTTGTTGATGCAACAGTGGCATGAACATCTTGGACAAAACCAGTCATTTCTTATTGCATTTAAGGCCCACTTCACAACATGAAACCCATACCTGGCAACACTATTGAGCCAAGAACCTATGGCTAGACAGGGAGTAAGCACTAGGCAATAATCTGCTTCTGTTATTTTGCTAAATGGGCATACCATCAAACAACCCCTAATGGCTTATTATTGCACCCATAGATCAGTGCATATCTCAACCCTCATCAGAGAAGTTTCTATTTGGTGATTAACACAGAGATTCACAATTGACCAAGATACAAAGAACAAGATAATATAGAATGTACAGTCCTATGTGGAACATATATACCACCCTCTTCCTCTAAAAGGCCAGAGATCACTACAGAAGAAGGTACAGGAGGAGGAAGAACCAGAAGTGATGGGTGACTACAAGGAGACAGCATCTTCTGGACACAGCAAGGCAACTGCACATATGAACTCCCGGTGATTGCAGCAGAACACTGTAACCCAAGTCACACCAAATCCCAGCCTGAAGATGTAATCAGGCACACAATACCACCCCAACCTTAGAGACACTGGGAATTGTTAGCGTCCTGGAGAAAGAGAGTCCATTTGTTTTCTCTAAAAGTGTAGTCCCTGGCGAGCTAACCATGCCCCAGTGGAAGACAACACAGATCAGAATATTTAGCAGCATAAACTGCTCTTGATATTCTGAAAGAAAGGATGAAAAAAAACACAAGGTTGTGTGTGTAAGAAAGAGGGGTGGATCTGGGAAGAGGTATGGGATGGGAGTGAATGTGATCAAAACATGTACAAACTCTAATAACTAAAAAAATAAATTATTTTTAAGATTCTGAATTTTAAAAGCTAACATCTGCTTATAAGAGAAAATGTGCAATATTTAATTTTCTGGGCCTGGGTTACCTCACTCAGGATGATTGTTTTCTAGTTTTATCCATTTATCCAGTGATTTAATGATTTTATTTTCTTAACAACTGCATGATATTCCATTTTGTAAATGTATCACATTTCCCTTATCTATTCATCAGTTGATGGACACATAGGCTCTTTCTAATTCCTTGCTATTATGAATAGAGCATCATTGAACATGGATGAACAAATGTTGTTGAGGGAGGACAAAGAATCCTTTGAGCATATGCCCAACAGCAGTTTAGCTGGGTATCAAACACTCTTCTCATCTTCCTCACTAACTGCTCATTGAATCCATAGTGGGTGTACAAGTTTGCACTCCCACCACCAGTGAATGAGTGCTTCCCTTATTACACATCCTCACCAGCCTGAGCTGTCACTTGTCTCATTCGATCTGGTTGGGTGCAAGGTGACATCTCAAAGTAGTTTTGATTTGCATTTCCCTCATGATTAGGGATGTTGAACCTTTCTTTGTTTATCAGCCATTTGCGTTTCTTCCTTTGAGAACTCTTGTCTAGTGTTTTACTTCACTTTAATTGGGCTACTTGGTTTCTGGATGTTCAGTTCCTTAGTTCTTTGTATAGTCTAGATACTAATGTCTATCTGAAGTAGTTACTGGAGAAATCCCCTGACTTGTAGGTTGACAGTCTTCCTGAATGACGTCGTCCTTTGCCACACTGAAGACGGTCAGTCTCATGAGGTCCTAGCTGTTATTTGTGGGTCCTTGTGCCTGTGCCCCTGGTGTTCTGCTCAGAGAACCTCCCCTGCGCCAATGCACTCAAGGCTAGTCCTCAGTTTCCCTTCTGTCATTCTCAGGGTGTCCAGCCTCATGTTGAAGTCTTTGATCCATTTGGAGTTGAGATTCATGCAGGGTGATAAGTAGGGAATCTGTTTTCTTCTATGTGCAGCCAACTAGTTTGACCAGCACCATTTGTTGAAGATGCTGTCTTCCAGTGTGTATTTCTGGCTTCTTTATAAAAATCAGGTGTCTACATACGTGAGGATTTATGTCTGTGTCATCATTTCTATTCCACTGATCAATATGTCTGTTTTTGTGCCAATACTGTGCTCTTTTTATTGCTATAGCTCTGTAGTACAACTTGCTATCTGGGACAGTGATATCTCCAGCAGTTTTTTTTTTTTTTAAAGATTCAGCATTGTTTTAGGTTTTAAGCTTTAGATGAGTGTTTCAATCTGAATAACTACTAGGTTAGGTAGCTAGTAACACAGGGCCACAGATGATTGACACAGACCAGACTGTCACCATTCTGATATAGTTTTAAAAACAAAGCATTAATTCTTACTCCATTGAGTAAATGAATTATAAAAAAACAATATATTTACAATAAGTTCATTAATAGGCTTATATGCAAATTTACACAACGGAAATAAATTCTTAACTAATTCGGTTGGTCCAAAACAATTATCTGGAGATTTTTAAAGGCACTCTATTGTTCTGTCACTAATATATTGTTTAAACTAACATGCCATGCGGTATGCCAAGCATCACCACAGAGGACACTCCACCACTCTTCAGTTCTGTGCTGGGGACCCGTTTTCCCAGCTCATTAGACCATCCACTATCCCTGCAGCTCTGGCTCCACGCTGTCGCTGTGATACAACAGTGCTCAAGAACAAGCCAGGAGAAGACATGTGGCTTCCCAGTCGCAGTCCAGCACGGGACTCCAGGCAGGAGCCTGGGGGCAGGAACCACGGAGGACTCTGACTACTGACGTTTCCCCTGGCTTGCTCGGCTTCCTTCCTTTACACCCCAGGCCCACCTGCCCAGGGGTGGCACTACCTAATGTGGGCTGGCCCCTTTCATATCAATTAGCAATCAAGTAAAATTGCCCACGAACATCCCCATGGGACAATCTGAGAGAGGCGATTCCTTCATGGGGGTCCCTATTCCCAGGTGGGTCAAGTGAACAACTAAACCCAAATACGGCACCTTCATTCCTGAAGAAGAAATCAACTGAAGAGCTTTGAAGTTATGTTTTTAAGGACTCTACCAAATCAGAACATAAACATTTATACAATATCTAAGTGTTATAAATTGATGACCTCTGTACTGTTAGGCAGTTTACTGGGAGAATATGGTGCCTTGGTGTACAGGAGGGACTCAGTTTACAAGGAGACATCCCAATCACCTTCCCAAAGGATGAGGTAATTGACTTTTATTTATTGGTGATTCCACATTCTCATACATAAATCATTTATTGTAACCAACAGCATGCATTTCAAAGGAGACTACTTAATGTAGAATTAAAAACAGCAAATGTGTTGGCCTGCAGGAATAAATACTCAAGGCACCATTTCTAACTCTACTGGCAAGATTGTGTGGTATAGTGGGTATTTGTTTGGACCTTCTTGCTGTGGGATGGTCTGTATGTCAAACATGTTGCTTATTGGTTAATAAATAAAACACTGATTGGCCAGTGGTCAGGCAGGAAGAAGTATAGGCAGGACAAGGAGGAGAGAATTCTGGGAAGTGGAAGGCTGAGGAGACACTGCCAGCCGCCACCATGACAAAGAGCATGTGAAGATGCCAGTAAGCCACAAGCCATGTGGCAAGGTATAGATTTATGGAAATGGATTAATTTAAGCTATAAGAACAGTTAGCAAGAAGCCTGCCACGGCCATACAGTTTGTAAGCAATATAAGTCTCTGTGTTTACTTGGTTGGGTCTGAGCGGCTGTGGGACTGGCGGATGAGAGAGATTTGTCCTGACTGTGGGCCTGGCAGGAAAACTCTAGCTACACCTTCTGTATACGTGTGGTTCTGCAGAACTGTCTCCGGTGGAAGCACACACTACAGTACACGTGCATGGCCTGCCCTTCTCACCAAAAGTCATAGTGTGCTACCTAGTGACTGACAGTCAAGTCCAGGGCATAGAATGGCTGAGTTGTGTTCATTTTGCTAAAGAGAATGTATCACTTATAAGGGAAGACTTTTCCCTTCCTTCCTTTGATTAAAGCATGAAAAACACAGAATAAGCTATCTTGAATTAATATAAGGAAGTGTCTGAAAATGTATAAAATTCATGCAGAATGGTTGAAAGAGAAAGAGATTGGGGGAAAAAGTTGAAAATGAAATGTGTTTTAAAACTGTACAATTATGAAGAGGCTACTGTAGCTAGAGTTTTCCTGCCTGGCCCACAGTCAGGACAAATCTCTGCCACCCGCCAGTCCCACAGCTGCTCAGACCCAACCAAGTAAACACAGAGACTTATATTGCTTACAAACTGTATGGCTGTGGCAGGCTTCTTGCTAACTGTTCTTATAGCTAAAATTAATCCATTTCTATAAATCTATACCTTGCCACATGGCTTGTGGCTTACTGGCATCTTCACATGCTGTTTGTCATGGCGGCGACTGGCAGTGTCTCCTCAGCCTTCCACTTCCCAGAATTCTCTCCTCCTTGTCCCGCCTATACTTCTTCCTGCCTGACCACTGGCCAACCAGTGTTTTATTTATTGACCAATAAGCAACATGTTTGACATACAGACCATCCCACAGCAGGCTACAAATGAAGATTTCATGATGCTGTGTACTTATGACCATAAGACGTCTTCAGCCTGTTTACCCAACAATCTTTCCTAAAGAATAAGAATAGAGCAATTGGTTGGTGTTTTCGTTATCACAAACACTGAACAATACTCTGACTTGCATGTAAACTTCAAAAGCGTGCCCTGCTCTCCAGGTCCAGCAGCCCTGGGACCTAATGCATGGCCACTGATGTGCTTGCCTTGATTGCCCTCTGCTTCGTCACCAAATGACAGTACGGCTCAGATCTACCACAAGCCACAAAGCGCAACCTGAAGGCTGCAGAAAAAGTATACCTTCCCATTTACCAATTAACACATTTTGTTAGGAATAGAATGATGTAGGTAAATTTCGTAAGGATTGATGTCTATATTGGCACAACTGATGTAAATGTATTTATAGAGAACTGCAATGTACTATGGAAGCCATGTGTTTTTTAAATCCAAAGTTTAGGTAAGAGTTACTCTGCTGAACACATGCATCATTAAAAGCTGTACAGGAAGGTCCAAACAGTTCTACTGAATGGTTCACCGAGTCTGCATTGCACAGCCTTCACTGGCCTGAAAAGACAGAGGAAAGGGCTGAGACCTTGGCAGACTATGTATAACTCATTGTATCTCCTGTAGGTAACCTAAATGGTGATCGTCATTTATAAGGTGACAGATGGTAGGAAGTGACAAGATGAATTCCCTTTGTGCTACAGCTCCACTCAAGGGAAGTTTCCTTTGTTTGGTTGTTTTTATTAATTTATTTATTGCTTTGTTTTGTTTTGTTATTCTCTTCCTAAAAATGGACTCCCTGGCACTTTGGAGACAGAAGGGTATCAGCTGACCTTTGAACTTGTCCTTCATTAACAACCACAAGAACCAGCATTAGTGACTGGCATGTTTGAACTGCCAGGCTTCAGCACTCCAAGTTATTTGATAACTGTTACTTCACTATTCTCTTTCTATGAGATGCTTTGAGGAGTGTGCTGTGATAAAAATAGAATAGATCATCACATTGTCCTATAGGTGTTTTCTTGGGTATTCATTTCACACACTTTGATAAGAAGGGAGTGTGTGTTTGCAGGATAAAGTTCTGTTTTTCTAATGAGTTACAGATAGCAACAAGAATAATTTGAAATACGTATCTTCCTATGGATTTACTTCTAATAAAAACATGCCCCTAAAGTTGGCCCCATCTGCTGGTCTCCAAGGCTACTGGTATCAGTTTATGAGCAAATCAATTCCAGAGGCTGGAGAAGTCACAGAACCCTGAGAGCAATATTCAACATTTTAATGAAGATGCAATTTCCTGTAACTAAATAATAAATCATCCCCAAAACTTGTATAATCTAAAAGTTCAATAACTGGAAAATTCCTATAGTTATAAAATTAATATTAAAAAGTAAAGCAGATAAAATGTGCCTCAAGTGACAAAAATGGTTTTGAAAATTGGTTAATATGAATGAGAAGTTTTGAGAGTCAAGAGTTCTGTAAAATATTATGAAGCTCAGGACATGTCAGACAATGGATGGGGTCTGAAGCTTGAAAGTAAGCAAGGGCCACACCAACCTCAGCACAGTAGGCATTCTCCCCACAGGGCTGGAGCTCTACACTGTCAGAGTCTCCTGGAAGCTGAACATGATCCCCACACTTTAATCGACCATACCACTTATTAAATTGCTCATTAAGAAAGGAATTGCCAAGATATATCACCAGAATGTAAGTGACGATCAGATCCTTCAGGCTGAAAATGGTGCTGCTTGTCACACGTTAGCCATTTGTTACTTCAAATAGAAATGTTTTAGTTTCCGTAATTTGAGATTGTATCTAATGCTGCTGCTCAAACTTCTAAAAGAAACCAACATCACAAGTAAAGGGTAGAGATTAATTCGCATCTGCTCCATGATAAAATGCCCGTCACCTTTGTCAAAAATAAAAAGTTATTCTACTATGGTGTGATTTCAGATTCACAACAAGAATAATATATTATTAAAACATGTTATTAACATGTATTAGAATTTATCTGTGAAATTGGCCTCAAGAGAATTTAAAAAGCTACAAATCACAGTCCAACTCACATTGTTAAATGCAAAATGTCACCGGTTAAGAGGAAATAGGTGCTGCTCTTTCCCACCTTCGACATGCATGGATTATACTGGCTCTGTGCAAGCTGTACTCATAAGCAAACTACCACCCAGTGGAGAGAGTGAAGATCTTTCAGGAAGACTGGAGAAGCAAACCAGGTGGGGGTGCCAGTGTAGGTGGGTCTATGGGAAGTGGAGGAAGAAGACCGGGCAGTGAGACCTGTTTAGCTCTAAGCACTATTGGTCATCAATTTATATCCAATGGGAAAGGAAATCTTTCCCAGGCACACTTGGCAGTGTGGCTTAGAGGGAAAACCAGGCTAGGATAGCCTTTCATGGCAATCACGCTGCTGTCAAGATTAGTGAAAATAAGGGGAAGAGAAGAGGTACCACTGAAGACAGAGAAGAGGGAAGTGGGGGCAGGGGTGCACGTGTGTGGTGAGTGTGGAGTGTGCACCTTTTAAATACCGAGGGAGAATCTGAACGTGAAGTGGTCCTTACAGGATGGAAGTGCCAGTGTGTGAGAGGATGGGAGAGCTGAGAGGGAGTGTGCTCACAACATCGAGATTTATGAGGGTTTGGAAATGGTACTGGAACATGCATGTGGGTGTGACAGAAAAGTGCATGGGAGATGAGGCTCTCTATGAGAGTCTGGAAGGGGAGATATAAGGGCTATGATGAGGACCCGAAATTGGGAGAGAGGGAAAGCTGGAGAAAGGGGGTGAATCAGAAACGACAGTGGTAGAACTGAGAAGATGAGTGTGAACCAGTACAAACAGAACAGAATAGGAAGGAACGAGAGAGTGAAGTCAGTGAGGGGTGAGTAGAGGAGGATGGAGACACGGAAAAGGGAGAAACAAGGAAAGAAAACCGCTAAAAGAAAAAAAGAGCGGAACTGGGAATATGTGGATCTTACTGTTCAAGCGAGAGGGAAAATAAATGGAGCTTGGAGCCAGCAGTTGGGAAAGTCGCTTACAGAGTGAAGCAGAAACAAACCCTGTAAACTTGTCAGACTCCTGGAGTATCGCAGGCAGCAGAGCAGAGACCCATCTCCAAAGTGGCACCTGCCTTCAAGCCCCACACTCCTCACCCGGACTGCCCAGAAAGTGTCTCCCTCCCTCCCCAGGCCAGCCAGCCCCCTGCCCCGGGGTTGGAGGAGCCCGGGAAGGGTCATTCCTGGGTATCCAGAGGTGTGGTGTTTTGCTAGTGTGCAACAGCAGTATTCACGCCGGGTGTAAAGCAAGGCGGAGAGAGGCAGGGGGACAGAAAGATAGACTGAGGCAAGTGTGGAGAGGGCGCGCGGTCCCTACCTGAGCACCGCTGTGTCACCTTTCCTCACCAGCATGTTGTCCACGGCCGCCCAGGGGAAGTCCACGCTCTGCCCAGCCGGGAGGCAAGAGCACAGGCTCAGAAGCACCGCCGCCAGCCACTGGTTCGAGCAACAAGCGCCCTGCGCCAGGAGCACCATGTCCGTGCCTGCCAGGCTGCTCGCTCTCCGGCAGCGTCGGCTCCCACCCCCTGCTGCTGGCGAAGCTGCCCGGTAACCAGGCGGCGCGCCACACGAGATTTTTTTTTCCTCTTTTCCTTTTTCTGAGTGGGTGGGTGGGTTTCTTCTCTTTCTCGCCCCCTCCCTAGTTGTCGGGCGTAGTTTCCCTCTTTCCCCGGCCTCGCCTCCTTTCTGCTCGTCTGCAGCTCGCCTTCCCTCCCTCCCCTCCCGCCCCCTGGCACCGCGCTCCACCTCCTCCGGGGCGCCTAGCCGCGTCCGGAGCGTGGCTAATCCCCGGCGGCCGCACACTGTCCTGCGAGGCGGCGAGCAGAGCGCGGGAGGCGGTGCAGGCAGCGCGGGGCGCAGCAGCGGCCGGCGGCCCCCGGGCTCGCGCGCGTTGCCAAGCGGCCGTTTCCGTAGCAACCCCGCCCGGGGATGGAGGACCAGGCAGGGAGGGGGGCCGAGAAGCGAAAGAGATAGATCAAAAAGAGGGAAAGAGAGGGACAGGGAAGCTAGGGCGACGGGGGTTACGCCGAGGTCTGGTCCGGCTTCGCAGCAAGAGCAAGAGAGCTGTGAGGGCTGCTGGGCTGGGAAGTCAGGGCATGGGGGCCCGGCCTGCCCTTCGGTGCGTTTAGCTCGCGGGGCCTCCCAGGGCCCCCGACTTTAAAGTGCTCAAGTTGGGGTCGGCGCCATCATGACGCCCGAGACTGTGAGTGAGTTGGCTTTTTTTGTTGTTGTTGTATTTTTTTTTTAATCCTGACTAGCTAACCGCGCTGTTAATAAAACTGCTAGCTAGTTCTCTCTCTCTCTCTCTCTCTCTCTCTCTCTCTCTCTCTCTCTCTCTCTCTCTCTCTCTCTCTCTCTCTCTCTCCTCTCATCTCGTCTTTCTCTGTGCGTCTCTCTCTTTTCCTACCTCTGTTATTTGTCTTTAGGGGGTATGTCTTTTCACCCTCCTTTGGAGGTGGGCAGGGATAGTGGCCGCGCTGCGGCTTTGCAGGGACAGTAGAGCGATACCGGCCTTACTGCTGAGAGCTAGCGCGTCTGTGGGTCCGCCAGTGCGGACTGGAGGACGCCTGCCCTTCTCTGTGCGTCTTGATACTAACTTGTGCGTGAGTGTGTGTGCGCGAGTGAGAGGGAGATGGAGTGTGCAGGGCGCGTGCAGGGCCGGGGCGCGCGCAGCACGCAGGCGCACTGGGAGGGATGGGCGGGCCTTGCTGGGATGCAGAGTTGGAGAAGGCTGCAATCAAGTGTTTTAATTGTGTGGAGCTAGGCGGTCCTGTTATGTAAGAGGCAGTTTAACCCATTTGAGCCTATTGGGTGGAAGGCTTGCACATTCGGGTGAAGCCAAGACATTCCTCGGCTTTAAGGAGTCCCAGTTGTATTTTTTAAACAACCTACCAGCTGGGGTGGACTCGCATTCTTTGAGCGGCAACCTCAGCTCCCCAAGCAGCATCCTGCTCGCCTACGCCCAGGTCAGGGCAAAGCAGGGTCCGTGGCATGGAGTCACCCCACAGTCCACTCGTTCTATTTATTTTTAATTTTCTTCCCTTTTGACACTCATTTTCAGCCTGCTAGATCTCTTCAGGGCGATTTGCAAATCAATGAGAGAATCTGAGTCTAGGGCAGCGGCTCCAGTCTCCGTGAGGAGTTTAGGAGAAAAAATGAAAGTGCTGGGAATGGGTAGTTAGAAATAACTGACTCCCCACCTGGCTTCCCCCACCCTCCGCCTGTAGAGGTATTAAAAAAAACAAAAACAAAAAAAAAAAATAAAAAACAAAAAAAACAGGTTCGTCTTTCACTGATGTTCATTTGAACTCCTTTTTCTGTACGCCAGCAGGGCCCCGCGGCAGAGCGCACTGAAGCAATGATCTCTACAGGGGTCACCATCCGGCTTCCTCCCGAAGCTGAGCTCTTGACGAGGCAGGCAGGGAGTCATAGTTTTCGGTGGTACCCAGGGCGGCTTTTTAATTTTTATTTTTATTTATCACGATGTCTAAGGATAGATGGGGTAGGGCAAGCAATTTCCACCACCCGAGACCACCCAGACTGAATTATCCCGGAGCCTCTGAGCAACATCACCTCCCTGCAGAAGATTCCCTGCGAGGCTCAGCAATTAACCGCGGGGTTTGCAGCAGGAACTACTGAGGTGATTAGTATTCAGGCTTAATTCTCAGAACCCGCTCGGGAATTGAAAGTGCGGTAGTATTCAGCCGCATTTCGAAACATCAATAAAATGTTAGTCATTTGCGGATGAATGAAAACATTTTTCTTTACCGTCTGCTGTGCTAGGGAAATAATTGTCGAATGGCAGCCTCCCGCTAATACTGATGCCAGAAACCTAGAGAACGCTCTCCTCTCGTGGACTTCATTTAACATTCTTGGCGGTGCACTCTGGATAAAGCCTAAAATTATCGAGGACAAACGAGGTATTAGAAGACCTGACTTCCCACTACGTGGCCCGTTAGGTCCATGCGGTATTATTTCGCTATCGATAAACTAGACGCCAATGAAAAGAGGCAGAAGGATCAGCTTCTGGCATTGAGCCAAAGTTTAACGATACTGTATGCAAGGATGGGAGAGCCAGCGCCAGTACAAGGCACCCTTTCCTAACTGCTTTCCCCAGAGACTGACATCCTCAGTGCTCGCGTTGGGGGGGGGGGGGGGCGGATTCCTGTGGCCAAGGACTCGGCTCTGCAGCAATTTTAATATGTACAACAACCCGGCAGGCTTGTAAACCAAAACTGGAGCCACTTCTATTTAAAGGCAACCAGTTCCTTTTCCGTCTTTCTGGTTTCTATCTCGGCTTCTATTCGATAATCAGAAAACAATTAACTCGTACAGAACCTACCCAGATAAAAGCAGAAAGGATAGATGCGTGGATATTAGAGTTATTTATAAGTCTGTCACAATTAAAGAGCTCAAGAATGCTCTTGCCCTGCGCATTTCTGCTAATTATCAGTTTGTAATGGCCGACTTTCCCCTGGACCCTTCTGAGGGTTCATATCTGAGAGGATTTTACATGGTTTCCATCATTTGCCTCTGAGGTCCCAGAATTCTTCCCAGCAGAGATATAAATCCTGGAATTCTTGGCTCCTTTTGAGGGAACTCTGGAGCAAAACAAGTTAGAAAGTGAAAATGGTAGAAAAAACCTACTGGTGAAATAAATGGAAAGCCACGCTGTCTTGAACATTTTGGATGGTGAAGACCTAACTGGGTATAATGGAATACAGCCTTGGCCAGAGGTCTTAGAAATGGACAGAAATTGTATGTCTTACTTTGTAATCATGTGCTTTGCTATTTCTAAATCTCAAGTTCTCACATTTGAAGACTCATAATGACCAATATGGAGTTTATTTGGAACAGATGTGGGGCCAAATAGTGATGACAAATAATTTTTCATTGATTTACACTTTTTTTTTCCCTCTGACCTACATTTTTAAACACTCAATGGTACTGGAAAAGAAACTGTTATGAAACTTATTTGGAGTCTTCTTTTAGAATTCAGTGGTGCAAATGAGATTGCTGTTATGAAAACACAGGATAGAAATTCACTGTCGCGGGGCGGTGGTGGCGCACGCCTTTAATCCCAGCACTCGGGAGGCAGAGGCAGGCGGATCTCTGTGAGTTCGAGGCCAGCCTGGTCTACAGAGTGAGTTCCAGGAAAGGAGCAAAGCTACACAGAGAAACCCTGTCTCGAAAAACCAAAAAAAAAAAAAAGAAAGAAAGAAAAGAAAGAAATTCACTGTTTTATTTACTTTTGTTGATAGCTGGTAAAGCCAGCTTCAACTCCCAGCTCAATACTCTCTGAGCATGAAAAATTTTAGGCAGGACAGGACCTAGGATCTAATTGAAAGAACTGAAAATAAGAACACTTTGTAATTCCTGCAGGAGTCAGTCAGAGCCCTGCCTGGCCTGGAAATAGGAAGAACAGATTTCTGACTTACCTAGTGATTCATTTTGAGTTAAACTAGTTTAAGTTCGAAGCATTTTCAAGTCATTGTGAAATGGAAAAAAAAAAAGCTTTAGGGATTATTTTTTTAAAGATTCTCAGCTTAGACTCTGAACATTTTGAAACCAGGTGACTGGGATTGCCTTGGCAGATCCTCGTTAGCATCCCAGCCTCAGCAGGTAAATGCTAACAGCACCAGGAGATGGCAACTGTGCTGTCGTTCCCTGACATTACTAAACATCCTGCCATACAGAAGCAAATCACTGCAAGCTAAGAACTGACCATTCGGTTAGAGATCATAAGTATAAACATCTGTCTACTGTCCTTCCTGCTCTCCGATATCATGGAGGCAGAGCTGCAGCCAACACCTCACACTGCTCTGAAGTCTACAAAATAGAAGTGGCTCCTCATTAAATCAGACTCCTCACTTGGCTCTGATTCATTGAGGAGACCTGATTAGCACAGTTGGGATTTAACAGTTAGCACAGAAGGATTTAATAATTAACCCCAACTGAACACCTTCCCATGACCTCACATGGACTGTGCTCTGACAATATACAGTGACCACCTCTTCTCAGTGCCGGAGTGTGTGCTTTGCTCCTGTGTGGTTCTGTGAAGTAGATTGTGGAGACACTCTTAGATTTAGGTCGGAGTTGAAGTGACAAGTCTCAGCTATAACAGAAGTTAGCATTTTGTGGCTTCTTAAAAAAAAAAAAGTGTATTTGAAGTGATGAGCTTCCTTCCAGGATGAGCCGCCTCGGGCCTCTGTGTGTCTCATGTTGGACCAACAGTGATAGGGTGGCAGCGTGGGAATGAACGTTGAATAAAGGGGAGGGGAGTTATTAACCTGTGGAGACATCCGATCTAAACAGTGAGTCAGAGCACAGAGGTCTATATGCCGCTGCTGTGGGTGGGGATGATGCTCAGGCCCTTCCCAAAGTGTTCCAGAACATTCTCCAGAGAGACTCCACAAATGTCACCCAACGCTTAAACAGGAATCTTCTAAGTGTGAAAGAAAAAATTCTCAAACGCTAAAATTTTTATTCTTTTGGCTTTTAAGATGAGAGATATTTAAATTAAATTCACATTTAATTACATATTTTCACGGGTTCTACAAAATCGTAACTTTCATTTAATAATCTTAATGATATTCTCGTTTCCAAAATTCTATATGAGCATATATGAACTAAAACAAAAACATCAAATTTGATGTTTTTAATTATTCTGTGAAAAGCAAAAATATATTTTCCCAAATAAGTATGTTATGTTACTATTCTATTTTATAATTTGTCAAAAGGTTCTTACTCAATGTAGACATGTTTATTTTGTGTTTTTTCTGTCTTTACAATGACTGTTTCCTTCCTTCAGCTTTTTTGTGTGTGTGTGTGTGTGTGTGTGTGCATCTGAAAAAGAGGACTGCTTACTGAGCAAACTTAAGGCATTTTGATGGGAATTTGCAATTTCATCTGCAATAATTACTGCTCCTAATTTCATAAAAGGAATAATGAAAAAAATGGCTGTTTTAACTAGGTTCAAAAGTAAGTAACTGTGGCCGGTTCAGCACAAGAATTCTAGAAACTTCTGTGTTGTTACATAGCATGAATCTTAAAAAGTCTTATTAATAAAAACAAACCTGGAGCCAGGTATTGGGGTGAATGCTGGAAGATCAGAGAGACAGAACAAGCCACAGCCAACCTCACCTTGCCAATTCTCAGCTGATCCTGTTTCCTCAGACTGGAAGCCTCTGAGTCCTCACCTGAATGGATCTCAGCTGAACTGTGCTGCTCAAAAGCCAAAAGCTTAACAGACTCTAGATCCTGGTTTTCATGACTTATATACCTTTCTGCTTCCTGCCATCACTTCCTGGGATTAAAGGCGTGAGTCACCATGCCTGGCTGTTTCCAGTGTGGCTTTGAACTCACAGAGATTCAGACAGATCTCTGCCTTTGGAATGCTAGGATTAAAGGTGTGTGTGCCACCATTTTCTGGCCTCTATATCTAGTGGCTGTTCTGTTCTCTGACCCCAGATAAGTTTATTAGGGTGCACGATATATTGGGGAACACAATAGCACCACATTTCCCCTTTATTGTCTAAAATTTTAAAAGGCTTATAACTAATACAAGAAATACTATATCCAATAAGTACATACAATATATATGGTCAAGAATTACATTAACGATGTCTAGTCCATTAACATTTGACAGATTCAGACAAAAACTCCATTATATATATATATATATAAATATAAATAATATATATAAACATTGTTATAATTCTCATTGTGTATTATGATATTCACAAGGAAGTAAAGACAAGAGGAAAGCACACATGTTCAAAGTGAATGAAATGTAAAGAACTATATCAAAACCCTTTCAAATTTTATAATAACCACACAGGTTCATTAAATTGTGTCCTTTTTCCCTAAAAGCAGTCACTTTTAGAGGAGTGCAAGAGTATGGAAACTATTAGTATTGAGCTGTGTATCCACTTCTGTACAGTTTGAAGAGAGGCCACCAGCACCCAAACACCTCCCAAGAGCTATGTCTGCATTACCTCCATACTTTTACTCAGAATTGCCCAGTGGTGCCCAGTCCTAGCAGGAGGGGGCAGAGCTCTGCTGTGGCTGGTGCTGAGGGCATCAGGAGGCACTGAATGGCACCATTGCTGCCATGGTGCTGCCTTTTCCTCTTCTGCAGCATCCAGGCCTTCAGCCTGTGGATCCTGCCACCTGCACTCAGGATGGGTCTTCCTCCATCAGCTGCTCCTCTCTGAAATACACATCCCTTAGTCTCCCATGAGTCTATACCACATCAGCTGACAGCAAAGGTAAACATCACAACTAATAAATATAGAAACAAAGTTGTGTCCTGGCACCTTCCGATTGAAAACAGTAGAGTGCAGTTATGTGCATTAAATGATGCAACAATAAAGTGTCTAGAAACAAATGTAAACAAATACACCAAGTTAAGTTTCAGCAATGGTACGCCAAAATTAAATAGATACTGCTGGGAACATTGAATTCTCACATCCAACAGAATAAAGTTGGCTTTTATCTTACAGTTTGCAAAATATCAGTTCAAAGGGATGAAATATCTAAACATAAGACCTGAACCCATCTTTATCCCTAGTAAAGAACATGGAGGGAGACATCCTTGGTACTCACTTTGACATTAATTAAGACAGCACACCACAGTCTTAGGACAAATCAAAAGTACACACTGGCAGTATATCACTCTAAAAAGCTTTCAAACTGAAAGTTATCAAAATGGAAAGTAGTCTACAGAATAAAGTATTTTCAAGTTGCATATTTGATGATGAACTGATATTCAAAATGTAAACTCTTACAAGGCAATGGCAGGAAGAAAATAACTAGATAAAGCTGGACTCTGGATGAGCAGACCCAGATCTTTCTCCAAAGAAAACGTGATTGATATTGTTATTGTTATATTCTACTACTTGTTTCTGTCACTCTTGTTGCGTGTTTTGTGTCCATCATAATAGTTCTAGCTCACTCTAGCTCAACTCTAACCATGCGTCTTCAGGAGAGGCCCACAGCAGAGAAAGAAATGAAAAAGTACAAGTTCCGAGTGGTGAACCAAATGCTACGTCAGTACCTCCAGGATGTAAGGTCTCCACAGCCGACTGTGAGCCTCCATTCCCATCAGCACTCAGCCGCTCTGTGATGGAGAACCAGGGACAGCTGTGGCTTTGGGCTCCCTTTTAGCTCTGGCAAGACAAAAATAGGATACTGTGCAATCTATAGGGTTCTTCCAGAATAATCTGATGAACCCTATGTTTAATTGCTAAATATTTAGGCTTGCCACTGGAGGTCATGGTCAGTGTAGGCCTCTTCAACAGAGGAGGCTCATTCCTGGGCGGTCAGTACTAACTCTCTAGCTTCCAGGTCTTCTGGATACAGCTCCTAAGCACAGGAAATCTTGAAAACTGCTTCTTGTTTCATTATTGTAAAAATGTTTTGCATCTATGTGACCTCTGAATTTATGTTTTTCCTGGCAATTAAAGGAGAATTTTATCAGAACTGTAATATGTGGGTTTGTATATGGACAAGTTAAAGATAATAAAAGTGTCAGAAAAGGTTTTCAAAATGAGAATACTTAGAATTACCTACAATTTTAATTTTAGTAGAAAATATAAAACTTTACTTTATCCTGGTACATATTTTCTTGAATAGTCACACATGCTATTTATAATATATACTATTTAGACTTACTATTATTGGACTCAATAAACTTTTGTGTTATACTCATTGAAATAGTTTCATATGTGACACAAGCCCTCACTTTATGAATATTTGCATAGAACTCACAATTTCTGCATAAGGCATATAAAGCATGATTTTGTACAAAAAATTAGTGTTCTTTATTTCTGTAATTATCGCTGTGAAGTTACACTCACTCTGGCCTGTCAGTTATATTTAGATTTGTGAGTTATCACTGATCTTCGATCACTTGTGGGTAATGTAATTTGCTGTTACCCAGAGAGCAAACCCTGATGCCATCAGAACTTGGGATGCTATTCTGTCCTGTGTCCTCAGAGAAATCAGAGAATGGCTCAGTTTACTAACTGCTCTTTCTGTTCCAGGTTATTATTTAAAAACCAATCTTGGCTTTCTCAAATGACTCCCTTACTTGGGAAATTTGTATATAATTGCATCAGTTGTCTGTGGCCTCATGTGGTTTTTGAAGATTAGAACTAAATTTTCAGATGAATTATTTCCACAAACTTTTCAGTGGGCAGTGGAGGGACAGCAGGGGGTAGGAAATGGTCTGCTTCCTGACAAGAGCTGCATTTATGTTTTTATGATTCAGTATCACCTGTGTACTTATTCAATACAGGTTGCTATACATGACCAGCAAATTCTCTAAATCATCTTGTGAGCTACAGAACAATTGTCACCATTTAATTATAGAAGCAATTAAAAGTATTATAATCAGGTGAGAAATAAAGAGGATTTAAGCCAAATCAGATACAAATTTTTGGAAAAATTTCAAAACCACCACCTCCTCTGACAACTTATGTACCAAACTCTGTAAATTTTACTTTGCTTAACTTGTTTGAAATATGTGTTTGCATACAATAAACATAAGTAACAAATGTATTTAAATACATTTGCTAGTCACATCTGTGGCATAAAGTATTTTAAAGTTATAAAAAGGATTTGGCTTAACATCATATTATACCCAATTCATTTCTTCCTGTTGAAATCAAACAGTAAATTATCATTATTTGATTTATCTACTAATAACAAACATATTTCAAAACATTGTTTGAAATTGTTGAGGGTGGTGGTGCTGCAGTTGGGTCTCATGTAAACAAGGCCAGCCCCAAAGTAGCTGTGCAGTTGAAGATGACCTTGAACATCTAGTCCTCCTACCTCCACCTCCAGAGGAATGCTAAGAGCACAAAGGGGTACAAGAGATCAAACCCAGGGACCTGTGTCTTGGTAAACACTCTAGAATGAAGCTTACCCCAGCCCCAAGCTTGGAAATACTTCATTGATACTATATTACATCCTAAGATTTTTTTAATTGCATTTTTTGTTTATTTTGGTGTGTGCATGTGAGTGTGTGGACCTCAGAGCACAACTTTGTGGACTCAGCTTTTTCCTTCTACCATGTGAGTCTTGGGGATCAAACACAGACCATCAGACTTGGTGGCAAACACCTTTAGCCACTGAACCATCTAGGTGGCCCATGTCCTAAGTTTTCTTCTTTAGGAAGAAAATAATAAATCCTTGTCTGTATTCTTTTAATTTTTACTTCATTTTGGCAAGGGGTAAATTGAAAATTCAGCATTGCTTTTAAATAGAGATTCATCTCCTAACACCCCTTGCCCACATACAGTCTAATATTTCAAGGAAATCTCTTCAGCATACAAAATTATTCTGCCACATACATATCTAGCCCCACACAATATTGGGAGGAATGACCCAAATCATCAACATGTGTCAGAATCCAGGATCTGACTGCTCTCACCCATATTAGCCTCTCAGCCATGGGCTAAGGTATTTGTTTTCTAGTGTGACTGTAACAAAGTTGAAGAAGCAAAGAAATGAGTTTTTTTTCATAGTTTGGAGGCTGAGAGTCAAAGATACAGGTCTTACAGGATGAGTTTCTCCTGTGTCTTCCTTCATTTGCTGGCAGGAAGCTGCCTTTGACTTACCAGAGGGACAGATCATATTGCTTAAGCACTCTTGATTATTTGGAGCCCTTTTGGTGGCTCTGTGAACAAATACAGACACTGAAGTGAGACTTCAGCATAGGGATTTTGAGAGGACAACTTTCTGGCCAGAATAATCTTCCTCCCTTAAGAACTAACCCATTATATTCACTGCTACCATATTCCATACCCCCAATATACACACAACAGAGGGGGCTGGGAATACTCACTGAAGTAATTAGTATAACCTGTAGATGTAACCAACCATCTTATTAAATAAGAGACACAGAGCCAATGTAAAGATAAAAGCCCAAGAGGTCAGAGCTAAGAGCCTTACCCGCCTGCCACCAGCTAGCCTCTCCTGCCAAGAGACCTCTCCGAAAAGGAACTACTTCCTGTGCGTTCATCTTTAAATAGAGTTCTGTTCTGCCTTCTCATTGGTTGTAAACCCAACGACATGACCGTCTCGTCAGTGCCTGTCTGTGGTCACTCCAGGTCTTCTATGGTTGGTATTGAGATTAAAGGCATGTGTCTCCAATGCTGGCTGTATCCTTGAACCCACAGAGATCTACCTAGTTCTGCTTACCAACTGCTGGGATTAAAGGCGTGCACCACCACCGCCCTGGCTTTCCCTATGGCTTGCTAATAGCTCTGACCCCTAGGCAACTTTATTTATTAACATACAAATAAAATCACATTTCAGCACAAATAAAATACCACTATAATAACCAGCATGTCTCATGTATGAACGTTCTAAAAGAGTTTAGAAATTGAAAAGACACACATTTTCACTGTGACCTTCCCATCCACACGGCGTGTTTTCTTTCCATCACTCTTCATGCTACATTCTTCCACTTTCCATCTTTCCATCTCCCCATTCCATTTCTCCTAACTTCAAAGTCTGTATTTTGTTTTCATGGCATCTTTGTGTTGTTTATTCCTCCTACAATTTGATGAACATAATTACCTACATATCCATTTTCCTGAAATGACAAGATTCTTTTCTTCTGTACCCTTGAAAACTACTCCACCATGCCTGTGCATCACATGATCTTCATGTGTTTATCTCTGTTGGGCACTAAGGTGGGGGGTTTACTGAAAAACGTGTATAGACAATGTCTCATCACACATACAGATTCTGAATATTCCTTGAAGGATTTCTCCTCATATGGAAATGAGTGATATGTTCTCTTCTCACTGAATTTGGCTTGAGTTCGGTCTTACTGGTTATGGGCATAGCTGCCCCATCTTGCTCTGGATTCCATTGTTCATTTGTCATCCTTTCACTTTCTGTCATTGTATGCCTCAGACTTGTTTACTAAGGTGAATTTCTTGTGGGCAGCATATGGTTGGGCCATTAAAAAATAAAGTCAGCCAGCATGTTCCTTCCTTCTGTCTTTCCTTCCTTCCTTCCTTCCTTCCTTCCTTCCTTCCTTCCTTCCTTCCTTCCTTCTTTCCTTTCCTTCTGAGTACGAAGGGGCTGAAGAGATGGCTTTTTGGTGAAGAGTGTGTGTTGCTTTTGCAGAGAACCAGAGTTCAGTTTCCAGAACCCACATTCCACAGCTCATAACTATCTGCAACTCCAGCTTTTCCCTTATAAGTTGGTTGTGGTATATCACACAACTTGTAGCAGATTGTGACTTAGTTAGTGGTCAATAACCACCATGTATTATTATTTTTATTATTATTATTAGGCAAATTCTAGTCAAATACATAATAAAAATTGACTTTTACTGTATGCAGGATACCAGGGAAGGAACTGACCAGTACTATGCACTTACTGCATACCAGGCACCACTCCAGCACTGTAGCAAAAGGTATCTCACTTAATTTTTGTCTAATATTGCCTCCCATGCCTTGTTTTTAAAAGAATAAAAAATTAGTTACAAATGATAGAAGGACTTACTCAAGAGCCTGCAGAGAGGAGCAGAGCTTCTGGTGGGAAGCTAGGAATGCCTCGTTGCTAAGGAAGTTCTCTGTCCATTTTGATCAGAGGAAGGCTGTACTTGAATCATGTATCTTGCTTGGATTCTGAAGCATCTGAACCCAGTGTGGGAAATCAAGTGGAGACAATTGGCAGAAACCAAAGAGCAGGAATTTCTACAGAGTGAGATTTAAACATGGTCTAATTCTCCAAGTCCTGTGTGTTCTGCTGGTAGGTTTGTGTGTTTTAATATCTTATGTTAGGAGCATGCATTACTTTTAATAGTACATCTCATTTCCTCTCTAGGGAAAACGAGATGTGTTGCATTCTGCAGAACCACAGCAACTGCTTTCCAGGCGTTGCCTAGTGATCTTGGTAATGTATTATCTCAGAGCCAGAGAAAAGTCTACTCAGGGTCTTGATAATGGCTCCACAGGATCAGAACAATGCTCTCTCATATGATGTCCTTTTAAAATAATACATATTTTATGTCCCTGTATGTATAAATGAAGCTGTCCAAGGCAAACTAAATCCTGATGACTTTGTTAATTATATATTGGGGTATGGCAGAACTCAAGCATAGGAATAAAGCCAGGTCTCAGCCAGAAACACTCAATTAGAATATGGGACGTGGTCAGCAACTACTCTCTTTGCTTTCTCTTCTGGTATTGATTTTTGTCAAATAACTTTCTACTGAGATATGGTGGTCTAAAAAGGCATAAATGTGTCTATTGTATTTTATAATAAATAAAGCTTTCAAAGCCACCCATTAAAATTCCTGATACTAATTCTGAAACATAAGAGGGGATAAATACATTACATTAATGATCATTTGCTCGTCACTGTGAGGTCAGGTAAGATATAAACCATATGAGCGGTATAAGCTTTGGGTAGTGGGAGTGTCTCATAATGCAGCATGTCCCCAGACTTTAATAAGCCCCAGACTTTAGCACTACTGACTCCACAATGGAAGTATCATTCAAGGCATAAAACTCAGCACATAGATAGCGCCACCTGCCAAATGAAAACAAAAACTTAACCCATGAAAGTCCATAATTCTGAGAAAGTCTCTAAAGCTTTTTGGCTTCTGCAGTTCTACCTCTGGCTAACTGTTCTTGTTAATTGAAGTATGTCAACCCAGGATATTTTTTTTGTGCTTAAGTATAGTGATATTTTATTTGTGCTGAAATGTGACTTTATTTGTATGTTAATAAATAAAGTTGCCTGGGTGTCAGAGCTAAAAGCAAGCCATTTAACAGAAGTCCGGTGGTGGTGGCACATGCCCTTAGTCCAATCACATGGCAGGCAGAGTCTCTCTGTGTTCAAGGACACAGCCAAGCCGTGACCCGAACCTTTAATCTCAGTATGAACCATAGAGACCTGGAGGTATGAATAGACAGGCAGTGACCAGGAAATCATGTGGTTGGGTTTAAAGCCAATGAGAAGGTAGAACACAAAGGCAATAAAAAGACGAGTCACAGAGGAGAAGATCTCTCTCTGAGGGGAAGGACAGCAGTGACTGGTAAGCTAAAGGCTTCCCTAGTTCTCTGAACTTTTGGGCTTTTAACTCTGAATTTGGCTCTGTGTTTCTTATTTAATAAGACCATTTAGAATTTCATCTACACTTAAGAGCTAACCCTGAGAAAGGCTCATGGCTACAGTGGGATCCTGAACACCCATTGTATTTGCTAACCTCTAGCCAGATAATAAAAACGTTCTATTGGCTTAAACCTGTGTCCAAGTAGTCTTCTCTTGTGGATAATCCACGACGTTAAAAGGGGAATCTCCTGAGATGAAAGTTGACTACATCCTATGTCTACACATCATGATTTACATATTATAATTTCAGGGGATTACTAACTACTCGTATGTTCTAATTAAAATCATTTTCATATTAATATCTATTCCCACTGCTATCTCCTCCCCCTCAATAATTGCTTCAATTTGCAAAGGTGGTGTAGCATGAATCTTAGAAGTTCTTATTAATAAAATCAAACCCGAGGCCAGTTATTGGGGTGAACACTGGAAGGTCAGAGAGACAGAATAAGCCACAGCTATCTCACCTCGCTGGGTCCTCAGCTGGTCTTGTTTCCTCAGACTGGATGCCCCGAGCCCTCATCCAGAATGGGTCTCAGCTGAACTGCTGCTAGAAGCCTGAAAGCTTAACCAGCCACATGTTTCTCCAGGCCAAAGGCTTCTCCAGGCCAAAGGCCTGCTCAGGCCAAATGCCTCTAGTTTCTGGTCCTCACGCCTTATATATCTTTCTGCTTTCTACCACCACTCCCTGGGATTAAAGGTGTGGCTTTCTGGGATTAAAGGCGTAGGTCACCATGCTTGGGTGTATCCTTGAACACATGAATTTCTGCCTCTGGAATGCTAGGATTAAAGGCGTATGCTACCACTGCCTAACCTCTATGTTTAATATTGTGGCTGTCCTGTTCTCTGACCCCAGATAAGTTTATTAGCATACACAATATTTTGGGGAACACAATACCACCACAAGGTGGGATGCATTGATGTAAGTAAACTTTGGCAGAACATCTGTCTACTGGAATGTACCTTGTGTTGACACTTGTGTTGTCCCTGCACATGGAGCTCAGTAGTCCACAATACTGCCATTCATTTGAAGATGGCCCCACCCTGTTTCACTGCGGTGAGCACATGCATGCATGCATGCTTTGAAGCGGTTCATACCAGAGATGCTGTGTGAGGCTGGTAATGGGCCTCCCCATTGGAACCAAGCAATGGTACTTGCCTTCTTCTCTGGGCTTGCTGACTGGCATTTGCAATGATGCCTTACAAGGATTGCTAATTTTAGTTTGGTTCAATCCATTGATAGATAGTTGATCTACCAGAATGTTTACACACAAGCCCACATGCAACTGTTCAACAGAAGGAACTGTTAGGTATATATTTTAGTACTCGGATTTCTGGAAATGTTTATTTTTCTAAATCAGTATGTTTTACTATTCTATGCAATTATCCTAGAGCTTTTAAGTCAAAATACTAAATTACTAAAAAGTAAATTACTTGTTACATTAAAACCTAAAATGGCATGTTTTTAATGCTACATATATCACAAGGGCAAGATTAATTTTATGAGGGTAAAGCTCCTGATTTTTCCATGAAATTAGTTTTACTCAACCATTAAATATGTATGTATGTGTATATATATATATGAAAATTTAGTTTATAGCATAAATAGATAGATGCTAGATTTCTTGTTTAATTGTTAGTTATAAAGTAATATAGACATTAACATATTTTTAAAAAATTTAACTAGGATTATGTAAAGGTAAAAGTTTGAAACAGGCTTTAGATTTTAGAATAAAACTGTAATTTTTTCCTATCAGTTACACTAATAATCTCTGAAACAGTTTTTCCAGCTGTTGAAAGACAAATATGTTTTGCAGGAACTAAAAGTTTTTGGCACATACTTGAGAATAAATGAACATGTTGAACATTTCACATGTGATGTGCAGTGTTTCTTGTCACTAATAAAATTAATAATGATCAAATTCATAATTTAAAATTAGGATGGTATTAGCCAATAATTGGTGATAAGCTAATAACCAGCCAGGAATAAAACAATCAGAAAGAAATAATATATTTTAGAGAGCAATGCTCCTCTAGCTAATGTATTCCTTTCTATATACACCTCATTGCCTAACTGCCATCTCAAAATTAAACTAATTATTTTACTAATGAACATAACTAGAATCTGAAATAAGGATATCTATCTTTTGTAAATTAGGAATGCTTACAGTTTAAATAAAAAAAAACTTGTTTTAGAAACAGCCCATTTATCCTGGAGATGTTTAGTGAAATTAGAGTCAGAAAAACAAGAAACAAAATTGATTTCACATAAGTGTAGGCATTTTTAAAAACAGAAATAGAGTTCATAGTTTGACTTCTACATGAGGATATATCATTTTGAAATTCATCTTCTTATCTAGAAGAGAATAGCTAGTTAAAATGATTGTTTTATTGAAAGAAGAAAGTAAAGATTATTCTAGGATTATAATTTTGAACTTTGATTTATTTTTTCTATAAAAGGACAGCATGAGCTGGAAATGATTACATCATTGGGAAGTGTATTTTAGCCACCGAGTCCTCTATGAAAGCAACAGTAAATTAACACAGAATTTCAGGGTCAAACAACTCACAACTGGATCAGTAATTTGTTGTGATGATCTATTCATTGACTTGACTGTCCTGAAGAATACACAGACATTTGGGAAAACGTGGATTCTGAATTTTTTCAGGTTGTCTGAGGAAGAGGCTAATATCTGAATCAGTAGGATGAGGAAAGAGACCCAACCTTACCAACATGGGTGAGTGTCAGCACTCCATGGAGAGACCCCAAGCAGTAAGAGGCGAGAGAAAAGATCTGAGTAAAGGGAAGTTTCTGCCCTGCCCGCCAGCAACTCCCAAAGACCCAGTAGCTGCTTTCCAAATAATTGACTTGTAGGCTTAATATTACTTGTAAATGATCAGGCAGTAGCTCAGGCTTATTACTAACTAGCTCTTACACTTAAATTAACCAATAATTCTTATTTATGTTTAGCCACATTATGGTGATATATTTCTTTTGTACCAAAATGTTAATTGTATGTTAATAAATAAAGTTGCCTGGGGGTCAGAGCTATTAGCAAGCCATAGGAAAGCAGGGCAGTGGTGGTGTACGCTTGTGATCACAGCACTTGGTAGACAGAGCTAGGTAAGTCTCTGTAGGTTCAGGGATACAGCCAGCATTGGATACACATGCCTTTAATCTCAATACCAACCATAGAACACCTGGAGGTCTATACAAACAGGCCGTGATGAGGCAGTCCTGTGGTTGGGTTTACAACCAATGAGAAGGCAGAACAGAGACTATATAAAGACTTTAACACAGGAAGTATCGGTTCCTTCGGAGAGGTAGGACCACTGCAGGAGGAAGGGTAAGGTTTTAGCTCTTAGCTCTGACCTCTTGGCTTTCTTCTTTGCATTGGTTCTGTGTTTCTTATTTGTAAGACGGTTGGTTACATCTACACCACATGGCTTGGTACTTTTTCTCAGTATGGCATTCTTATCTTGCTTTCTCTGCATCTGGCTGGCAACTCCTTGACTCTGTCCTTCTTCCCATCATTCTCAGTTTGGCTTTCCTGCCTAACTTCCTGCCTGGCTACTAGCCAGTCAGCATTTTATTAAAACAATTCCAAGTGACAAATCTTTACAGTGTACAATAGGATTATTCCACAACAGATTTGCTCTTCTTCTGGTGTCTCATCTTCTGACTTGGGACTTGTGCCAGCGCCTTGCACTCCCCTTCCACCAGGCTTTCAAACCTTGGACCTCAAAATTGGCATCAAATCAGTAGCTTCCCTCGTTTGTGGGGCTTTAGGCTTTGACTGCCTTATGTTGCTAGTTTCCCTGGCTCACCAGCTTGCAGACAGTAGTATGAACTTTTCAGACTGTCAATATGGTGCTAACTTTATAGTAAATCCCCTCTTTGTTGTCTGTCTCTCACCTACCTATCATCTATATACTCAATCCTTGCCCACTCTATTGACCCAATTTCTTTGGAGAAATATAACAGCCATATATAAAGAGAAAATATACATATCAAAACTCAAAATTATTTATTGTGTTTGAGCATTGTTGCAGACTCTTGGATATCACCTATAACCACAGTCCCTAAACACTGAATGACACAAAATTCAATTAAATATTTCCCCAAACAAGAAAGAATGTGATGTCTTTCCTCTGCATGCAAAACAAAGGGAAGGACACTTGCCACCAAACGTGACCACCCAGGTTCTAGCCCTTAGTCCACATGGTTGAGAAGAGGACAGATTCCCATAAAGTGTCCTCTGGTTTCCACACAGCCTCCATGGTGTGCATATGCCCACACACAAAAAATACTGATTAATTAAATTCAAACAGAAAAATCTGGCAGTGAGCATGCCATGAGAGCAGTGTGGGCACAGAGTAGCTGAAGGTCAAGGTTCAACCTAAGTGCAAAGCTGCTCATAGCAGTGTTCACATGGATCTGCAGGCTGTGTGGGCAAAGTGTAGACTTGGGGTATGACACAGCATTTCAGAGTTGGTGGTGTCAGACATGTGCTGGGCGGTCGGACTGATCTCCCCCAGTGGCTCTGTCCAAGCTGGTAGAAACTGGAAGGGCCTGACCCCCTTTGGCGAATGTGAAAAAGGTTTCTGTGAGAACTCTAGCCCCAGGGAGAGGCAGGCTGGCACACAAAACTTTTATTTGGTGAACAACCCCACTACAGTTCATGCTGAAGAGTATGCCACTTGTAGATTGGGGGCAAGACCTAGGCTTGCCTCACCGTCTACTAAGGCATTCATAGAAACATAAGCAAATCAGACTTACAACACCTCTGTCATATAAATAGGAGTTATCACAGCCTTTTAAGACTTGGGACACACACAAAGCCCTAAGATAAAGACTGGAAGCATGGTTGTTTTATGGAGGTAAGACACACTGGATTCAAAACCCACCAACATCAGACATCAGAAAGTGATCATACCTTAAGCAATCCTGGAAAACTCTTAGATGTGAACATCAAACTCTGTTTTAAAAGAAAATATTATGTACATTAAGGAAACATAGAAAATTCATTCAATTCAGATTTTTTTCAAGAGAAGTGAAGGAATTTTAAAAATACCAAACAAAATCCTTGAGTTGGAAGCTGCACCGAGCAAAATTAAAAAAAATAATATATGCTGTAAATAAGGCCCCAGAAGTAGAACAAGTTGAGAGCAGAAAGGGTCAATTCAAAGACAGATTACTTGTTTGTTCTCCAGTGATGAAATAAAGGGGGAACATGAACGGGAAGGGTAAGGATTTCTTATCTGCTCACAGGGAAGGCACAGAGAATAAGACTGTGCCTCCTTCTTGTGCAAGAGGGACTCAACAATATCAAAGGTAGAGGAATGCTCTTCAAAGAGACAGACAAGTTTCCAATTTGTAGAAGACAAATATCCAAGTACCAGGAAATTTAAAGTCACAGTCATTTTTATCTCATCCAAGTCCATGCTAAAACAGGTTACAATCAAACTCTCATGGTAAGTATGCAGAGAAGATTCTCCAGGTCAGAAAAGATAGGCATGTGCATAAAAGGGCACACAGTAATGTCAGCAGAAACATGTAAGTATGCTACCCAGCAAAACCATCCCTTAGAAAACAGGAGAGAAGACATACGAAAAGGAAGGCATCCCCACCAGATTCCTGTTGCAGTCAGTACTGAGAGTAGTTTTTCAAAGGTAAGGAAACAGGCCTTGGGGGATGTTAGTTACTGGTCAGAGTAATGAGACAGACAATCTCAGGATGTGCAGGTAGCATGAACTTCCTGTTAAACTTATGCATTTGCTGTGAAGACAATGAAGCAAAACACTCAACTCAATCATAACCCAAAGAAAGCCACGTGGTGCAAATGGATTCAGAAAATGCATTTGGCTAATTCAATGTTATTTCATAAATGAGTCTCAACAAACCAAGAATAGGGAAACTTGTGGTGATATTGTGTTCCCCAATATATATCGTGAACACTAATAAACTTATCTGGGGTCAGAGAACAGAACAGCCACTAGATAGACATAGAGGCCAGAAAATTGTGGCACACAGGCCTTTAATCCTAGAATTCCAGAGGCAGAGATTCATCCAGATCTCTGTGAGTCCACACTGGAAACAGCCAGGCATGGTGACACATGCCTTTAATCCCAGGAAGTGATGGCAGGACGCAGAAAGGTATATAAGGTGTGAGGACCAGGAACTAGACTGGTTAAGCTTTTAGGCTTTTGAGCAGCAGTTCAGCTGAGACCCATTCGGATGAGGACACAGAAGCTTCCAGTTTGAGGAAACAAGATCAGCTGAGGAATTGGCAAGGTGAGGTTAGCTGTGGCTTGTTCTGTTTCTCTGATCTTTCAACATTCACCCCAATACCTGGTTCCAGGTTTGTTTTTTATTAATAAGACCTTTAAAGATTCGTGCTACAGAAACTTCCTATAAAAATTGATAAATTTTTGATAAAATTATCATTAAGAAATCAGCTATAGTTTCTTCAGTCTATAAGGAATATACCTATAATTTAGTGTGCTTTCAGTATATTCCCAGAGTTCCATATACCCAAAGCTCCCCCTCCAAGGTGTGTTTCAGGTTGTTGGGTGTGGTAGTTTGAATGTGAAATGGTCCACATAATCTTCAACATTCGAATACCTGGTTCAAGTTGGAAGTGCTATTTGGGGGAGATTTATGTGTTGAGACCTTGTAGGAGGAAGTCAGTGGAGGTTGGGCTTTGAGGAGGAAAAGCTTTACCTACTTGCAGTTCATTCATTCAGCTTCCAGCTTATAAAGGATGTGAGCTCCCATTTCCTCCTCTTGCCACCATGTGCCACCACCTGCTGCAAAACTGTTCCCACCATTATGGACTCATACTCTGGAACCTCCAGTTAAGAGATACTCTTGTCTAAGCTGCCTTGGTCACAGTATTTTGTCACATCAACAGGGAAGGAACTCAGACACCAGGTCCTCTAAGGGATGGAAACCAGTAGAGGATGAGTGTGCTGTGGCTGACTTTGTGAAGGAGGAAGGAGCTCATGATGTTTCATGAGAGGCCTGAGTTCTAAAAGAGCAGGGTGGCCCTTCTTCCTTCTCTTAATTTCCTCCTGGCATGGGCCAGAGGTCTCTCACCGAAGATACCCACAGAGTACCCCATAAACATACCCACACAACACCCGCAAACACACCTACAGTGGGTTGGAGGAAGACAAGGGCAAATGATGTTTTTATGAATCAGCCAGCCTCAGACTTTTTTTGCATAGCAAGACAAGATGGACTGTGATAAATATATGTTAAACATTTTGAAAGCCTCTGCCACTACTTATGATTACATAGCTGGTTAGAAAAGAAGAAATGAAACTTTTTAGTTGATTATGGTATGACAGTCAACATAGAAAATCTGAAAATATCAACAAAAAACACTATAAAATCGAAGGACAGGAGGATAACACAGGAAAATCAATTATTTTACTATCTTCTAGCAGTAAGAAAGTAGCATTTGAGCTAAAGATCCAATACCATTTATATTAGCATCTTCCAAAGTGAAATACTTAGGCACCAATCTAACAAAGCATGTATAAGAGCTAATGAACAAAACCCTGAGATGGCACACATATTTAAAAAGGAAAAATTGAAGAAAGTTCATCTTCACAAATGGAAAATTTTGATATTACACTGTATCTTCATGGCTTAATCTACAGATATAGACAAACTGATTTTAATGTTAACATGCAAAACTAAGAGGTTGGAATATCCACATGGTGTGAAAAGGAGAAAACCAAAGTTTGGAAGCTGAGCTGCTCAATATTTAGAGATATTTGGGTAATTGAACATTAATATGCAAATTTAAAAATGTAAATCAATTTTAAAAATCAACTCAAAACTTATACAGATAAGTATCTGAAAACTTAGATAAAACTTCAAAATGGAAAAAATAAAAATTCTGGGTCTGTTTTCTTTTTTATATACCTGTTTCCACTGAAGTTGGTAGAACTTCTTCCCCCACTTTAGAAGCAACTTGATATGAATAATGAGACAGTAACTCATTGTGTGCTTGAGTACCATGGTGTATACTGGTTTAATTCTCCTACATGACCCTAGTTATGTCTATTCCCATTTCCTTGCCAATTAATTAAAATAAGACAAATCTTTAAAACACAACTTGGCAATTTTTTTCTGTTTCTTTATTTTATTTGGAAACTAGATATGACTTCTTGATTCCTTTAAAAGAAGAAGCCATAGAGTCAGTGTTAGGAACACCATCAGAAAGTAATAATCACTATATTAATGGCTTGACATATTGAGGATGTCCCCTGCATAGTGGATATTATAAGTGATTTCTACTTACTCCTATTTTATTTAACCCTCAGAGTGGGATCTACAAGATCTGCACCAGTTGAACAATTGTGAATGTTTTAGTGGAAGATATGAACCTCGTGCTTAGGCATCATTGGTATGCTGCCTGGCTAGTAAGTGACATAGAGACAATTCCAACCAATGCACCCTGATTCCAATGCAGTATCATTCCCATCTACCTCACTTCAGCTTCTGCTGGGAAAGGTAGAATCATTTAGAAAATGGCAGCATTTGTGAGGAACATTTGCAGGTGTACAGATACTTAAAAGTACCAATCTCTAAAGTACGCCAGTAAAATGTGTCTTCACAGACTATGTTGTACACTTCGGCCAAGATGGAGAATGGGGCATTTCCCTTGGTACTGAGTACTAAGTACTAAGTCGAGACACACCTGACAGTATTTTAAAGGGTTGCTCATTACATAAGAATCTGTCATGTTTAGACAACAATTTCAGAGGAACAATGTAGCATATGGGGCCCAATCTTACAATGCAGAATGGGATAATTCAGTACTTACTAAATAGAATTTTGCTTGTCCTAGGATTTTCTCAATGACTATTACTGGATCCAATGATACTAATTTACCTCCATTCTGTATATGTGTTGTTTTGAGTATGACAAATGCAAATCAGGATGAAGGTGAGTGCTTCATGTTCCAGCCTTGACTCCTACAAACAAAGCTTATCAATCACAAGTAATTACATTGTCAGTTCCTAATTTAGCAAGAACTATTCTACTCTAACCTAGCAAATGCAAATATCAAAATAAATGAAGTTTTGGAAAGCAGAACACAATGCAGATGACCTCTATTTCAGCTGTCAGTCTAAAGTCAGGGTTGCTGTTCTCTTGTTTGCTTTCAAAAATGTAAGAAATAGGGATGGTATTAGCTGCAAGAGCTAGTGTGTCTCATGCCAGCCATTTACATTGGACCTGGGAAGGTTTACGTCCAGCCCTACTTGGCGCCAATATGAATATGATGCTGATCATTGGAAACAACATGGGTGCCCCTGACCATGCCTTTGAGCTGCTCTCTTCTAACACACAGGGATGAGTCAAACAAGTGAAATAGACACTCATAGTCAAACAATTAGATGTAGTGCTTTTTGGACTAGTCAGATTATGGAATTGCTTTCATTGGCTTAACCACTGTCAGTCTAGAGCCTTGAGATAGCCTGATTACTCCATATGTAGCTGCTAATTCCTTTTATATCATTGTTTATGCCACATCAAATGACAAGAGTGGGGACCTCACTAAAAACCCCCTCAAAATTACCTGATACGAAGTTTGAGGATGTTAGAACTTTTTCTCTAAGGGTACTTTTGATGCATGTAATTTTTTTTCAGAATGATTTGCTGAGAAAGGCAGGCAGACAAGGTATAACATGAAGGAAATGAGTATGTTTAATACACTATCTAGAATAAGCAGGATTGGAGATAACAAGAATCTCCCCAATACGTAAAGATTTCTTCATAAAAATGAATTTTTCTGTGTGTTGAGGGTGTGGTCTTTAATGTCAAATATTGACTCCGTATTGCAATTGACTGTTGGAGAAATGGGAGGATTCAAGCCAGGTGAGAAGCTGTTTATTGCAAGCTGAAAGGGGGCATTTGATAAGAGCAAAGTCATCACTTCTGAAGGATATTAACAAAATATAAGAAAAAATAAGAAGTGAAAAATTGGAATGGTGGAAACCAGGAGAGCTGGTCTCTGCTAGAATGATAATCACTTGTTCCCCTCACAAAGGAGGAAATGCCCAGAGGATATCAGTAAGGCCATGTGATGGAGATGAGGCTGAACAGTGTCTAAACTTTAGAGGAACTGATGCGGAGTTTGTCAGAGCCGCACAGATCTTCCCTCCATCTCTGTGGAGCTAAGCATCCCTAGAAGCTTTGATGATTCCTGTATCACACACAATATCCCCATGTTGCTAGGGAGGAAGGAAGAAGACCTGAGAAGCTGCTGCTTCCAGTTGGTTTCATCCCAGGAGACTTAATTTTCCCAAAATTGGTAAGATTTAACCATCAAGGCAAAGACTTTTCAAGTTTTTACAAATGTCATTTCTACGGACTTACCTGAGAAAGGTAGCAGAGAAACAGCAGCCGGAGCCTTCCTCATCAAAGCATGCAGACTAATTTACAGGTGTGCAGGGAAGCGCGCATCCCATAGTTACTGTATGACACTTTCTAAGACAACGTTTTTATGACAGAAATTCATCTGGTAGACATATAAAAATAATGATGGGTGAAATCTGTGCCTGACATAAAGATGTTAGTTGCTTCATAAATCTGTGTGAAGCTTAAGTGTATTTGAACTGCAATCAAGGAAGCAACATAAGCTCAAAATGAACCCAGAAATATGGCCTTCCTGTCATAGTTCTAAATCTGAGTTAGATAATCCTTGGAAAAAGTCTGTCTGAGCCTTGAAAAATTTCAATAGTTATGCTTTCATATCCATCAAAACTATTTTTTTCATTTTATTCAGGACATACTTGTTAAACATAAACATATATAAAGATCTATGAAAGACTCAAAAATTGTGTGTATATTCATGTGCATGTGTGTTCCAGTGTCTCTGTGTTCATGTACAGAAGCCAGAAGTGAACCTTAGTAGCCATTCCTCGGGATCTAGCTTCTTTAATTTGTGAGACCCATTCTCTCAGTGGCTGGCATCCTCTAGTCTCTACCTTCATGGCATCAAGCTTTCAAGTGCACACGACAATGCACAACTGTTACGTGGTTTCTGAGGCTCAAACACAGGTCTCTGTCCTTGTGTGGTGAGTGCTTCACCAGCTGAGCAGTCTCAACAGCGCCATTAAAACTCTTACTGTGTCCCCTCAAACAATTTTAGTAGGTCTGATGGTATGTGTGGAATCAGGTCTTGCCTTGGACAGTGAGGTCACAGGGACTTAATGGTCTGAGTTTAGGTGTCTGGTTAATTAGGAGTAACATATATTGATTTTAGGGATGGGACGTAAGGCCCACATGTAGATAAGTAAACAAAACAAACAGAAACTCCTGAGTTCTTTTTCATTCTTCTTAAATTTTAACTTCCTTTCTTTCCACTGTACAGTTGGTCACCTGAAGCTCAGTAGTAAGTAGAGCAGGGAGATACACAGAGTTTAAAGTGATGGAATGATGGAAGCTAGGTCAGTCACTGAGACTCAGCTTCAAAGGGATAATATTTAGGTTCACAAAGGGTATCCTTTATCTAAAATGTCTGTTCATAGGTTGGCTGTGTATGTGGAGGTCTCTATGTTTAACTATTTGCAACTTTATCTTTTTAGATATATCACTTTTTGCTCAATACATTGACAGATATTTAAATTTTAGTAGGAAAAATATGGTTGAGTATCAATATGTAATTATTTGTACCGACTATGTCTTTGGTTCTGTGTAAGATACTGAACATTGAAGAGTCAAAGACTGGTGTGGCCACTGCAGATATAAACTTCAGGTCTAGCTGTGACAGACAACAAATAAATACACCAGCAAGTAAATACATAACTATAGATTGAAATGCATGGTATGGATGGAATACAGATGGTAAATCTGTAGCATACAGTACCAAGGTATCAGCTAAGAAAGTGTGGCCAGGAAGACTTGTAGCCTGAGAAGGAATTTTGTGGAAATCTATCTACTCTCTGGCTGCTTACTCATCAGGAAGCAGATGTTCTGTTCATAAGAATCACTCTGAAGAAGAGCTTGAGGCGGTAAACGGTTGCTGTATCAAGACCTGAGAGGCAGGCTCTGCTAAAGCCACAGTAATGGAGCCTTTGAATGAGTGACTACCATGTGCTCTCCAGTTCTCAACTATTGACAATAACAAATTCCCATAACTTACAATGGAAACCGTTTTCACTCATTTAAGGCACAAATTCATTAAAACATGATTCTCACACCTAAAGCTCCCTCTTTTCCTCCTCATTCTCAGCATAGTTGGGGCTGTTTGAAGTTGTATAGTAGAAGGTGGAGTGTGGGAGACAGAATTCTAATATAGCCCATCAAGACTCCTGGGCCCTGCTTGTTCATTAAACCATCAATCCAGATGCTCCTCTGAGGCAACCTAGCAGGTGTGATTACAGCCCTTGCTCTATATAATTTCAGATTACCTCAGTGGGCTGTGCTGACTGTAGGAGGTCTTTATCAAGAGAGATTTCTTTGGCTGGTTGAAGAAAGAGTTTTGAAGCCTGAAAGGACTCAGAATTCCTCTTATGTATGAATACAGACTTGAAAGTAGACTGTAGGATTTAGGAGTGACCACCAGTCAACAGTCAACCAGGAAACAGAGCCTCCACTGAACAATCAAAGCAGAGCATATTTTGTCTACAACAATTACCTCAGCCCCAAACTGTACCACCACCAGCCAGAGATTTTCCAGAAGCTAGTCTGTTCAAATCCTGGATTTCTACCTTGTGCCAAAGAAACCAGAGAATTAATCACAGTCTGTGTCAGATTCTATCCACCTCTATCTTGAGCTAGCAAACAGACATCACTGTTGAGGTTTTATGGACAAGCAGATATCCTGCTTCTTTTGCTTTGAGGAAACCTTGGGCTCTCTCACTTCTCTGGAGCATACTGCTTTTGACTTTAAAGGTATTAGACTGAGGAAAAGAAACATAGGAAAATCAAGAAAACAGATGAATGATTTTAAAATGGAGCCAGGTTTAGACACTCCCAGATTGACAAGGGAAGCAAGCCATGGTTTTGTTCTGCCAACATCTTACTTAAGATGAAACGTTATTCATTATTTCTTCTCTAAATGAGAAGTGTCTTATTATGTGTTGTTGTGGATGCCATGCTTGCTTCCAGGGACTCATGCTAGAGTCTCACCATTATTTTTCTTTGTCTTTTCTGTATACTGTTAATGGTAAAAATGGTGTTCAGTGCTTTTTGGTTTTGTGTTGTTTTTCCTGAGGCACTTCTGACTTTTGTTTAACTTATTTTCTTTCTTTCTTTTTCTTTCTTTCTTTCTTTCTTTCTTTCTTTCTTTCTTTCTTTCTTTCTTTCTTTCTTTCTTT
>CABHPH010142496.1:8883-54171 GCA_902168325.1 Peromyscus nudipes
CTTTCTTTTTTCTTTCTCTCCCTCTCTCTTACTCTCTCTCTTTCTTTCTTTCTTTCTTTCTTTCTTTCTTTCTTTCTTTCTTTCTCTCTCTCTTTCCTTCCTTCTTTCTTTCTTTCTTTCTTTCTTTCCTTCCTTCCTTCTCTCTCTCTCTCTCTCTCTCTCTCTCTCTCTCTCTCCCTCTCCCTCTCCCTCTCCCTCTCCCTCTCTCTTTCTTTCTTTCCTTTATGAGAGGGACTTGCTGCATAGCCCAGGCTAGCCTGAAACTCATGAGGATCCTTTTGCTCAGCCCCTGGGTGATGGGATTATATATTTATGCTGACAAGAATGTATTTCTCTTAACAAGAAGTTCTTCCAGTCTTCCCTATTTCAATATTCCTTATCAATCTCCACCTTATTTTTCTTTTTAGTGAAAATAGATTTTCTCATACAATATATCTTTATTGCAGTTTCCTCTTCCTCTACTCCTAGTTTCTTTCCACCACCCTTCCCCTCTGAATCCACTCCCTTTCTGGCTCTTGTTAGAAAAGAACAGGCTTCCAAGAGATAACAACCGAACATGACAACACAAAATATAAGATAAAACAAAATCCATCACACCAATGTTGGACAAGGCAACCCATCAGAAGGAAAAGAGATCCAAGAGCAGGCACAAGAATCAGAGACCCACTAGTTCACACACTCAGGAGTCCCATAAAAATACTAAGCGGAAAGCTAGAATATATAGTAGGCAGAGGACCTGGTGTAGGCCTGTGTTGGTCCTGTACTTGTTGAGTCAGTCTCTGAGTTCATATGAGCTTTGCTCATTTCATTCAGAGGGACTTATTCTCCTAGTATCCTCCATCCTCTCTGGCTCTTACACTCTTTCCACCTCATCTTCTGAGGGACTCTCTGAGCTATGATGGGAAGGGTTTGATGGGGGATATCCCATTTAAAGCTGTGTGTTCTGAGAACTCTCTCTCTCTCTCTCTCTCTCTCTCTCTCTCTCATGTCTGTGGGTCTAAACATCTGTTCCCATCTGCTGCAGGAAGAAGCTTCTCTGATGATGGCTGGATAAAACACTTATCTATAAATATAGCATATCATTCGGTGTCATTTTATTGCTACTTTTTTTTTTTAAGAACCAGTGGCGTTTGGTCTCTGGGCTATCTAGTCTCTGGTTCTGGGTCACCCAAGCAATGCTGGATATGTGTTCCATCTAGTGTAGTGAGCTTAAGTCAAATCAGACATTGGTTGGCAACTCTGACAAGTTCTATGCCACCATTGCCCTAGCTTATTTTTCAGGCAGGACAGATTGTAGGTCAAAGGTTTTGTGGCTGGGTTGGTGTTTGTGTTTCTTTTGGGGTGAAGGCTTCATGTACACACCAGCTCAACTTTCCCATGTTCAGTGAGCTGTTCAGGTGTTGTCCTCAGCAATGGGGCCCTGCTGTGAGTCTGCAGAGAGCAACCAACCATCTTGGCAACAACTCGAGTTGTGTGGGGATTTCCATGGGCGTGGGATCCCCTGGTCAACAACTCAATTGAAAGCAACCCAGTCCTGGTTCTGGAAGCCTCATTTCGTGGCAAGAGATGGCCAGTTGGGACTCCATCTCCCCCAGTATTAGGAGACCTCATTAGGATCCCCTTTACATATTTTTAGAAAGCTTCCACTGCACTAGGTTTCAGTCTCTCAGATGCCCCTCAATTCCAGCGGTATCTCCCAGCATTCCCTTCATTAACCCTATTTCCCATCTCCCTCCCCACCTGATCCCCCTGTTGCCACCCCCAACCTCCTGTCCACCCATAACATCTATTCTACTTTTTCCTTCTTCCTAGGGAGATCCATGTGTCACCCCTAGTCCCTTGCTCTATACCTAGCCTCCTTGGGTCTACAGATCATAGGTTGTTATTTAATGGTTAATATCCTCATGTAGGTGAACACATACTGTGATGATTTGAATAGGAATGGCCCCCTTGGGCTCACAATGCTTGATCATTAGGGAGTGGTGCTGCTTTGCAGGGATTTGCACCTTGGGAGTAGGTGTGGCCTTGTTGGAGGAAGTGTGTTACTGGAGGCATGCTTTAGGGTTTTAGAAGCCCGAGCCAGGCCCAGTGGCTCTCTTTCTCTTCTTCCTCTGCCTTCAGATCCAGATGTAGAACTCTCAGATCCTCCAGCACCATGTCTGTCCGTGTGATGCCGTGCTTCCTGCCATGCTGACAATACACTAAACCTCTGAAACTGTAAATGCTTTCCTTTATAAGACTTGCCACATGGTGTCTCTTCACAGCAATAGAACATTGGCTAAGATGCATACTATATTTATCTCTCTGGGTCTGGGTTTCCTCACTCAGGATGATTTTTTTTCCTAGTTACATCCATTTGCCTGAAAATTTCATGATGTCATTTTTTTAAAGAGATGAGTAACACTCCATTGTGTATATGTATCATGTTTTTAAAAAATCCATTCTTCTGTTGAGGGATATCTAGGTTGTTTCCAGTTTCTGGCTATTATGAATAGGACAGCAATGAACATGGTTGAACAAGTGTCCTTGTGGTAGTGTCCTTTGAATATATGCCCAAGACTGGAATAAGGGAAACATTCATCCATTGCTGAGTGCAAACATGTACAGCCACTATGGAAATCAATATGGCTCAGAAAGTTGGGAATTGGTCTACCTCAAGATTTGGGCATATATCCACCCTATTTTGTTTTAAACATAGGGTTTCATACAGGAACGCATTTATTTGGCTAGGATAACTGGCCAGTTTATTCCAGGAATCCACCTTCTCCCTCCATCCTCCAATGCTGTGTTTACAAATGTGTACAACTAGGGATCTGAACTCAGGGCCTCATGCTCATATAACAAGCAAAAATCATCAACCAAGTCATCTCCCCAGCTTTCAGACTCTGTATATTTTAAGAACATAGTTTATTTCCATATTTTTACCTTTATATGTTTTATATTTTTATGATGCTGGGGATTGAACCCAGTGTCTTGTGAATGCCAGGCAAGTGCTCTAGCCCTGAGCTACACTCTCAACACTAACACTATCTATTTTTATCCAGCAGAAGCAAGCTTATCCAGGCAAAATATTAAGTTAAGCTCATTTACTTTGAAAATGAATTAAATGGTCCATGAATAAGCTATATGCTTCTATTTATAGGCCAAATATTTATAATACATAAAATTAGGAGTGTGAAGGTTACTTATTAAAGACTTGTGGTTTCTACTTTAATACAATCACAGGATAATTCAAGTCATATATGTTTATGTAACTTGGGTTAGTATGAAATATTTAATACCTAATGTAGCACAGGCAGCAACCAATCATCAGGGACACAAGCTACTTCCCTGGGTGCTAGCTAGCATACCATTAACTCTCGGTTAGAATCAAAAAGTAACAATGTATTTGTTTTACCATTGTGCTTTCATGCTATTAAAGCATTGCTGCATCATTTACAACAAAGGACTAATTTGTAAATAATACCTTCTTAGAGTATTCTACATAAACAAACAAGCTGGTTTAACAAAGTATTTTCACACTTGCTGTTGACCGAAATGAACAGTCATAATTCTTATACGATCACATAACAGTCAAGGTCAAAATTAGGCTGACTGTGGAGAAGCCTTAGAATGGCTGTTATCATTAGACTTGTTATTGCAGGTACTCTATGGCCTTGGTGCCAAGAATGTTTTGAATGTAGAACATGTGATTAAATTACATTGACTTGTAATTATCAGTTACAATTATACTCATAAAAATCAGTTTGAATCTCAAGTCATTACAAATATGTGCATTATTCAGAATGCAAGGGCCATAATATTATGTATGCATTGCATATATAATGTGCTCAATTATGTTATTGATATAGTTTGTATATGAAATGCTTGCCACAGGCTGGGATTAAATTCTTGGTCTCCAGCAAGTGAAGATATTTCGGGAGGTGGTAGAAGCTTCACAGGGTGGAGCCTACTTGGAGGAAGTAGCAAGTGAGCTTTTAAAGCTTATGTCTCATTCCCAGGGTCCCCTTTCCATCTTTGATCACTGTTAGCCACGAGGAAAAAAAAAACTTCCTTCATTTCATGCACCAACAATCAGGATGTTTGACTTGAGTTATGGAGACACCAGCTATGGGCTGAAAACTGTGCAACAGTGAGCTAAGTAAATGTTTCTTCCTTTAATAATTTTTTATGTCAAATATTTTTTAAAAAGCAACTAAAAGTCTGGCTAATACAGTTATATAATTTCTCTAATAAAATATGTTTATGTTATATATATATGATTTATAGCCAAATTATACATGATTGTTTATGTGTATTACATATATAATTGCTGTATGTTTATATGCATAAACAAGACTATGTAATTGTTTGTATGTATAAACAGTAATAAATAACTGTACAGCATATTTAATAAGCACATTTTTATGTAATACAAATGCTCCTCTCCTTACAATGGGGATATATTCTGATAAGCCTATTGTGAGTTGAAAAGAATCTCATTTAAGTGAAAGTGCATTTCGACCTCAGCACTGCATAGCACAGTCAGCCGCAGAGTAGCAGCATCACCTGGTGATGGTGCAGCCGACAAGAAGCTGAAGCTCGGAGCTGTGGCCAGCACCGCGAGAACATAGCATACTCTGCCAGCCAGGGAACGGTCAAAGCTCGACAGTGGAAGCATGATGTCTATTGAGTGTATACTACTTTCCCGCCGATATAAAACTGAACACTCATAAGCCAGCTTCAATAGAGGCTTACCTTTTTGTGTCATTTGATTAAATACAATGTGTTACTGTACTTTATAAAAACAGAGACAGGGAGGCACTGTGGCACAACCATGGGAGTCAGTGCCACACGTTCCAGAGTGTATTTTACTTAATGTCTAAGTCATCTCGGCCTTAGTATGGGGGGAGAATAGCATCCTTTCAGGATCTTTTGAGACTGAAATAAAGGAGTGCATACACAGTACCTACTGGGGTGGCTGGCAATGGCCGTGTACACCGTGTGACGGAGGAGAAGGAGAGTGAGAGCAATGAGCAGCAGCAATAAGTACACTACGAGAGTGGAGGGAGTCTCTGGCATGGTCCCAATTCCAGTGGTCACATTGAAATTCTCTAGAAAAATAATGAGTTTCAAAGGCAAACAATGGATTGAAAGTGCTAAAAAAAAATACTGAGTTTTATAATCCAGCATTGCTTTAGTGATTTTTCAAATAAGTCATGGTGGTAAGACTTAAGAGAATAAAAATGTTTTCTCTATAGGAGAGGGTAATTGCGGACACTTCAGTCTTGGTATATGTTTGTGATTGCATGGTTCTCAGTGAATACTCTGTGTGGCAGGAGAATACTGACTTGAAACTACTTTCCAGTTTCCAAGGGCTCACCTTATGGTTACACTTGAGACTAACAAGTGTAACCCAAAAGGATTGCTGTATAAACCATGCCAGAAAGTCAAAGCTTATCAAACAATATTTGCCTCAGACCCCTTTAGTCAGTATGGGATTCCTCATGTGACTGTGGCAGAGACACTCTGAACAACAGCGGGAAAGACACACTGCTCACTGTGACTCCTACACACAGAAGTCAGTTAGCATTATTGGCTCACATCCAGACATTTAAGGCAGGACTTCAGGAATCTTGTTGAGTACTTGAAACATAAATTGGGCATTAAACATATAGCATTTTCATTTCACCAAGGATTAATAGTTATAGGAAAAAAAGATGTTCGTGACGAAGAACACTGGAAACTGAAAAAATGGTTTTGGCACCTGCAATAAAGCAAGGCATGTTCACAGAAGAACTAGTAAATTAACAAAGGATTAAAATAGAAAAAAAAAAACTGATTAGGATGCAAAATAAGTAGGTAATATGAGGGAAAAGCAAAGATGCTTTTTGCACAAAAGGATCATACTATAGGTTTGTAATATGATATTCAAGAAGACTGGAAAATATTTCTGTGATAGAATATAGGAAAATTTCTGACATGGGTTACATGTAATATGACTTTAAAGCAAGAAACTGTAGTGATTTCCTAAAGTCCCTCTGAGTCTTGTGATGCTCTTAGGTTCTTAGACAGTGTTCTTGAGCTCTTTGGTGGAAGTTATGTGTGGGATGTGAAATTATAAAGGATTTACAACATTTTAAGTGCGGCAGGGAATGGGCTGTGCTGTTCCAGCGAGCTACTGTAGTATAATCTCTGTAGATACTTCATGCTTCACTTTGGAGGACTCAGGAAGCTGAAAACTCCACCCACCCAATAATCATTATGGAGCTGGTGAGTTTACAGATGCAGTTACAGAGAAGAGAAACTGCTTATTAGGCGGTACCACTTGTATGTGTCAACCAGCAAGGTTCTTGAGCTGAGTTTATCAGTCACAATGGGATAGAAGCCTGGCCAAGTTGTTGCCTCCACAGTGTTCTGTATAACTGACTCCACATCTTAGGGGCTAGACTTCCAGTGTGATTTCAGTTTTCTAGCTCAGACAGTAAACAATTGTGCTTTGGGATTGTCTTCTGCCAGTATAACTACAGACTACAAGTTACGACAGTCGGAGAAATGACCGTGAGAAATGATGGCATGCTAGCCTTTGTTGTTGCGGGAGGGAAGAGGGTGAGCAAAGATGATACTTCAAAATCTTTCTTTTGACCTTGATTTAGGCTAGAATCCAGAAAAAAAAAACTGCTGCCACTGTGGGAATGTGAATCTTCATGATTTGGACCAACACAATTGCGATATGCCAAAGGAATAGTTTATGGTCTCCTGACAATATGGGTGCTCAAGACTCAGCCAACAGTGATAAGCTACCAACAAAGTTAAAATGTGTTCACAGATGTTGTCTTTTATTTATTGCACATGAATTATACATTTGGGAAAATATAGAACAGGAGTTGTTAACATTATTAGGCATTAAAGAGAAAAATGTTGGAAATTATTTTTTATAGATTAGTAACAATGTGATCCCAGTGAATCTTGCATTGAAACTGCCCACTTCAGATGGCGACTGCCCTTAAGGCCCATCTGTTTGGATCAGATGAAGAGGGTCTATTGGGATGAAGTGATTGGGATCCTGGGACTGTAGCTACATCTGATGATGAAGACATTATCAGCTCTATTTACAAACACAGCTGTGGCAGGGTTCTTTAGGGGAATAGAATCAAGAAAACGCATGCACATTCATGCATACATCCCATATGTGTGTGTGTATGTGTGTATGTATGTATGTGTGTGTGTGTGTGTATGTGTGTGTGTGTGTGTGTGATATGTATATATAATTGTATATGTGGACTCACTATACAGTATATTGTCTGGTAGACTGGAGACTGTATGCTCTTCTGCATGCTGAAGACCTAGAACCCTGGCAGCTGTTTAGTACCACAAGCTGGAGGCTTCAGAACAAAGGGGACCAGTGGAAAGCTGAAGGCCTGAAAAAAAAACTCTGGGTGATTCTGCACTGAGAAGCCAAAGACACTGGAAACTGATGCCTGTGGGTAAGGGGTATAGTTACGGCTCTACATATACTTGCTTAGGAAGAAGGGAATGTTTCTGCACTGGCTTACTTCCATTTTTCAGTTGTATTTCATCCATACTATACAGTCTATTGGATGTTGCTGCACAAATTCAGGGTGGGTGTTTCTTTCTCAATTGTTGTTCCACACATCAGTCTTGTATTTGAAGCCCCTCACAGACTCACTTAGAAGTGTGCCTTACTAATCCAGGTGTCTCTCAGTCCAGTCAATTTGATAATCAAGATTAAACATCACAGCAGTCTACTGGTAAGGCTGAAAGTCTCCTGGATTAATGGATCAAAGAAACAGGTATAGCTATGTTGGTACCTGGAAAGTTTGCAGCCCTGAGCATGGTTAAAAGGAAATTTTGGGTTTGCAAGTTTCCTTATCAAATGGTGACATATTGCAAATATATAAGAAGTCTTACTTTTGCTTTTGTATTTACTAAGTCACATTGTTTCATACTGTTTTGTTGGAGGAATATGGTTTCCAATCTTTAGTGAAAAGTTATTCAGGTTAATTTTTCCCACTGTCACACCTTTACTAGTGGGAAAATAGGTAAGTCAGCATGCATCTGATCTGGGTTTTAGAATGAAGGACAGTGAGAGAAGAAGGAAGAATGGTAATCTCAGTTAGGATGAATTGTCAGATGGAATCACAATGATACTGGATCTTACATTTAATACTTCGAGGGAACAAATAAAGGAAAAAGAGAAGCATCATGAACAAGGATGGGATGGGAGGGGTGTGTTAGCATCAGATTGCTTTCTGGTTATCCCTGGATACTGATCTACACTGCTACGTCCCACAGCAAGAGTTATGCTTGATTAGAACAAAACAATTTTACAGGTAGTTCCAATGTCCTACCTGGAACATTAAGAAATATGTTTACTGTGTGGCTCCTGTAGATATCAGTATATACAATTTCCAGTTGAAGTGTACCTTCAAGTGTCATGTATCACACATGATTTTATGCTTCGTAAGTATCACCAGGCCTCACCAACATATAACTTTAAATAAAATGGTTCTACAAGATTGTAGTAGATCTGAAAAATTCCTATTGTGTAGTGACATCATAGACATTGTTTTACTATGGTGCAATACACTATTAAAATGTTTAAGGAAGAACAAACAAACAAACAAACAAAACTACTTTGTTACCAGTCACAAAAGTGTGTCTAGCGCCAGGCGGTGGTGGCGCACGCCTTTAATCCCAGCACTCGGGAGGCAGAGCCAGGAGGATCTCTGTGAGTTTGAGGCCAGCCTGGTCTACAGAGTGAGATTCAGGACAGGAACCACAACTACACAGAGAAACCCTGTCTCAAAAAAAAAGTGTGGTTAGCACATGAAATTACTTACAGTATAGCACACAAATTTCGGTGATAATAAATTAGTATTAATAGCATACAAATTTATATATTTTTGTTGTTTTATAGTGTACTTTTTCTACCCTGTCTGAAAACAAGCCAAACACACAAACCCAAAAGAAGTCAAGAAAATAAAAAGGATCAACTAACAGGAAGGGGGCTAGGGGACTATTCTTCTTATACCCCCACCTCCTGATGAGCACACACAAGGCCCACACCTGATTCTGTCTATGCACTTACCACCAAATCAGACTCTCCTCTCTTCTACCAGTTCTTATTTCTACTCCATGCCTAAGGATCCCTTAGTGAGATTAGATGTACTTTTTGAATGGTAAAGCTGGAAAGGTTTGCCAAATGTTTTGCAGACTATGCACAGGTGTAACTTACCCACTGTCACCAAATATAAGAGGCTATCTGCACCTGTCTTAGCTGAAATGAAAATATATGTAGAAACAGCTAGGGAGCTAAAACATGCTGTTATAGACAATACGTTAAGTAACTCTTAAAGTCACAGTTTAATGTAAAGGGAACAGTATACTAGAAAACTCAACGCCAATCTTCACATTGTTCTTTAGTTAAAGATATTTTGCAGTATCTAGAAAACAAAAGATTTTTAATTCCATAATTTCTCTGTAGAAAATGACTGTGGGATGTAGTATGGCATTGTAGGTGTGTGTCTTTCCCTGTTGGCTGGGTTTAGAATATGCTAGTGGCAAGATTTATTAATATTTTATCTAATATTTAGTTTGAATATTTTATCTCCATGTGGAGACATGGATAAAACTGTTGATTGTAATGGAAATGTGAAATGACTTTTATTTCTCACTGGCACCTCGGCTTGATTTCTGGAAAGCAAGGATCTTAGTTAACTCTAAGTATTACTTTGAAGGGAAAGCCACTAAAAGGACTAATCTTTAAATCTAAATCATATACATAAAAGATTATTTAAGCAAATGGATCCAGACAAGGTGAGTGAAACCAGATTCTCTAAGGAAGGAGATGAAATTATCAGAAATATGGCAAAAAATATAATGGTTACTTTTGTTTGGGTGTCATGGGATCTACACAGACAAAGAAAGTCCACACAATGCTTCTCAGAGTCTACAAGACAACCCAGGGTCTTAGGACAATTTTGGTTCTGGTTCTTGGGCATCAGTGGACCTTGAGTGAGGAACTAGCTGGCAGAAAAAACCTGACTTTACTTCGGTTTGTTTCACCCCCTTCTCCTCTCTTAGCTAATTTGAAAACCAGACAGCCAATAGCAGGTTAGAGCAGATTGTGATCCTGGAAGAATAAGGGGAAGGACAGCTCCTGTAAAATGTTGCTGTGGGTGAGTTAACTAAGCAGAGCCTGCTTTGTTCTTTCACTTATTAGCTTAAGATTGTTCATAGCATATTGGAAATATGGTCATTGGTGACATGCATTGCTTGGGGTCTTTTGCAGTCTGGCATGCCTTTGTTGGGAAAGTGATACCCAGGAAGTTGGGATTTTCTACCTAAACTCTGAGTTTATTATTTTCAATATGTCTTTTAGTACATCAAGAGCAAGATAAACCATCTATTGCACTGAAAGAAAAAAAAAGGATGTAAACAAATAATTCAATAGCAATGAGATGATTTCTTTCTGGCTTATCAAATGATTTTTTTTCCCTTCGTAATTAAGTGGCTCCTTATTGCCCTCAAACATATGTGCACTCTCATGTGGCCTCTGTGAGGACCCAGCACAGCATTGGGAGCATAGAGGCATCTTGACATGCCTATCCCACCCACAGTCTTCTGCTATAACGGTCTTTGCATTGCTTTATTTTGTAAACAATGTGCCTCATTGTAGGACCCACCCTGACTTTAAAGCTACAGTTCAGGGCTGACATGTGGTTTGTGTTTTCATTTCCTGAAGATCATTTGTTTTGAGGTTCTCATGCTGTTGACTTAATCAGAGGGCCTTTTCGAGACAGCTTGACATGAGGTCTCTGGTAAACAAAGTGCCACTGAAACTTTTATTAAATTATTGTTAAGGTTTGGGGATGAGTTTGTTACTTTATTTTCATTTCCTATGAGCATTTGAAAAATTCAATAATCAGATCTAAAGGAATCAAAACAAACAAAAATGTTTATAAGTTCCAACAGGCCAATAAGAGTAACAAAATTAGCATAGACACAAAGATATGTCATATATATTTGTGAAGACATTAAGGTACATGTATGTAATTTAACAGAACAGTAACTTTAATATTGTGAAAGAATGGATTTAAATAATTATTTCTAGAGATGAAAATGGACCAGGTTTTTAGAAACTCATCACTGTAGTGTTCCTGTAAGGGGGTATTTGAAAAGGCTGCCAAACAGTGAAATCTTCCTGCTAATTATTGGGACATGAACCTAACACTTTGAGAACAGAAAATAAGAATTTACATTGCAAGGACCCCAAAGGCAGCATTTTCATCCCTTTCTTTGGCTAGAGCCAAAAATATCCTTGACTTTATTCTGGTTAGATGTCAGGGATGCCAGGCAGGAAATGCAGTTTTTCTTCATCTCAGTCCTCCTGAAGGAGCATCCCTGCCCTGAAGCTACATGTGAGGGTGTGATCAAAAGTCCAGTCTAGACATTGAACAGCTTTAGAACTGAATTTCTGGATATTCATGGTAGAAATGTGTTCTATCTATTCTTCATCTTCAAATCATTTCCTAAATGATTTGAGCATCTCAACTTTTGGGGGTGAATGTTAGATAGACGCATGGGGACTGTAGTCTTGGAGGCCATTGAGGGTGGGCCACCCCTTCATTGTGGTCTTTTAACTCTGCGTCTTTTTTCTCTGGTAGCACTAGAAAGGAAAACACCATAGCTGCTCCTCCTTAGACTTTAGATCAAAAGCATGCAATACCTCTGGCCCTGGGTGGGGACATGACACGCTGATGTGCACTAAAGATTGGAATATTACAAGCAATTGTCTCTTCCTTTAAGAATTAATGCAACTGGGCCTTTCAGTTTCCTGGCTGGGAGTCTATCCTTCTTCCTCTGAATTTTAACTTAAAAAAGCATGGCTATTCTCTTTCTCTCCTCTCTGTCTTCATCCCCTTTCCCTCTCCTTCTTTCTCCATTCTTTTCTCCATTCTTTTCCTTCCCTCCCTCCATTTATTTATTTCCTTTTTTTTTTCAGATACTGTCCTAAAACCATGCAACTGTTAGCTGACTGCTGACCTCCATTGCTGAACATGACCGCTATCCTGGACCCTGGCCTCCTCTCTTCTCTTTTCTACCTCCTTAGTCACAGAAGCTGCTAAGGTTTACGTCTCACAAACTCCAACTAAGTTGCCCTAGAGCTTTCTTCTGTGTGTGTTTCTGAATTCTTTTACTAACAAGACTGAGAACTCAGAAAAGAAAACCCTGGTTTCCCAGGTAACAGCTTCAGGTTTAAGTATGAATAAATGCCATTAGTTCTTTTGACAGTCCTCACACATTGAACTTGGCCAGTCTTCTCAAATACTGGTCCTCCCAAAAGACTACATGAGAGTTTTTATTGATCAATGTGAAGTTCATAATACTGTTAATGAGACAGCTCACAGTAAACTGAGGTCAAACTTATTTGACTAACAAACATTAAAAGGCATCTTTTGATTTGGAAACTTCTAAGGACTGTAGGAAAAATGGAACACATTGTTATTTTCTTCAATATTTTTACAATTAATTTAGGGGATTTGGATTGAGTACTTCACTGTAATACAAAGAGACTACACTATATTTTACCAGGAAGGAATAAATGAAAGTTTAGGGATGTTACAAGATGACTGATGGTGGCTTTTCTGTTTAGGAAGAGTCTACATTGGGTATGTAATTCCGGTACTCAGGAGGCAGAGGCAGAAGTGTTGCAGGTTCAAGGCCAGCCTGGTCTACATGTCAAGATTGAGGGCAGTCACAACTATGAAGTGAGACTTTCTCTCTAAAAATAAAAATAAATTGAAAAATCAAACAAAAGAGTGTGCCATTAATGATGGGGTCTTAAAGGACTCTTAGACATGTCAGTTTGACCAATACGTTTTCTGACCTGAACACACAGACATTAATAAGGATAGCAGGTCTAAAATATGATTGCTTATTAAAATGGCTCTCTGGCATCAAATGATGTTCCCTTCACCATATACCTTTTTTCCTTTGCAGTGCTAAGGATTGAACCCAGTGCATGCTAGGCCAACAGCCTACAACTGAACTATATCCTTTGCCCTAAATTGAGTTCATTTTAATACCAGATATAGGTTAAAAACTATTATATGTATAAACTTCCAGGTCAGCATATTCAATATGGTTCATATTTTGGAGCAATTTATATATATTCCTGTATAGCTAAAGAACTTTAGAGATTTTGTTTTCATACTAAAATTTAGAAAGACTAAATTTTAAGACTTTTAATAAAGTATATGCAATTCATTGATGTTTCTGTAAGCTTTGGAAGATTTAAAATTTTTCCTTCTTGGTATTTTTTTTCAAGAGAAGAAGCTGTAATTTTAATTCTTATTTGAAAGAAACTTTGAAAAGGAGTTAGTCCATATCTCTGACTTGCTGGAATTATGTATGGAGTCTTTTCTCATTAGTTTTAGATTTTGTTATTATTTTAAACAAGCCAATTACAGTATGCTTGCATATTGTTATTATATAATGAAATTAGAAGGAAAATACTACAGTTATTTCAGTGTGGTAAGATTATAATTGACATGTTAATTTTCCCTTATATTTCAAATTTTTAATAATGTGATTATATTTTGCATTGGTTAGTGTCGATTAAAGACTAAACAAAAATTTACCTAAAATATGTTATCATGTATTAAGATATATGTCCATTTCAAGAAAATTGAGATTGAACTTACAATGCATTTCAAGACTATTGTAAGAGTAAGATTACAATTAGGTATTTATTATTTATAAGTCATAAGTCAATGGAAAAATAATGGAAGCATTATAACATACAAGCAATTAATGAATTAATGATGGCCACCTATGAGCAGACTTCAATTTTTCTAAGATTTGCATTCATGGAACTGGAGAGATAGCCCAATAGTTAGGAGAACTGGCTGTTCTTGCAGAGGGCCAAGGCTCAACTCTACATGCACATGGTGGCTCACAACTGTCTACACTTCAAGTTCCAGGAGATCCAACACCCTCTTCTGGCCTCAGTAAGTCGTAGACATGCAGATGTGCACTGGCACATCTGCAAAATATCCATACACATAAACAAAATAATTTTAAAAAATGCCAGGCAGTGGTGGCACAGACCTTTAATCCCAGCACTTGGTAGGCAGAGACAGGCAGATCTCTGAGTTCATGGGCAGCCTGATCTACAGAGTGAGTTCCAGGACAGCCAGGGCTACACAGAGAAACCCTGTCTTGAAAAACAAAACAAAACATAACAAAAAACCAAAAAAAATGCATTTACTTTAAAAATCATAATAAACGTGAAAACATTTGTTTCATAAACATCTGTTTAAAGAGTCAATATGTTTATTTTTTCTTAGAAGTCAGTGGTAAAACTGAGAGTTGTAAAATTATCAGATGCCACCTGTATATTGAGAAATGTTCATCATGCACTTGTTCCTCAGCTCCCTGTCATGAGTAAGAGAAGTTTAACAATTGTGATTTTTAAAAGTTATATCTACAACATAAATCTTACATAAGTACTCCTAGAATCAGCTTGCTCATTTGTAAAATAGTAACAACAATAAATTTTTCTTGCCTTTGGTAAAAACAACTGATGTAAAATTTGTGTCTAAGAAAGCCTGTGCCTTTGATTAAGAGAGTCCTTAGAAGTGTTGAGGGTTGCTTGACAAGGGGACAGACTAGGGACAAGAAACTAGTAGATACTGGGGTGCTTTTTTCATGCAAGCGAGGTTGGCCTCAGGAGAAGGTGATCTAGTGCTTCATGTTGGATCATAATGGTCCTGGCTCCAGAGACATCATTCTAAATGTTGAGTAATTGTGTTTTTGATTTTGTGTTTGTAAGAAAAGTCCAGTAGGCTGATGGAACAGAAGCTGGTGGCTTCTATCACCCCAGGTAGGTTCTTGGCTACTAGTTCCTCTCCTTCTACTATCAACTCCCATCTGATGATCTAACCACTTTTGGGTTGGTGCGTTCTGTGTCCTCCACTCTTGGCAGATGGTCAGAGCTTAATCACAAGAGAGGGTCTTGCTGATTCTGTCCTATGTTTGAGCATGTGCACATAAGCACGCGCGTGCGCACACACACACACACACACACACACACACACACACACACACACACGGGGCAGAGAGAGAGAGACAGACAGACAGACAGACTAGGAAGTAAATTATGTGTCATCAAAATAGAAAGTGATTTGGAAGAAAATTTTGGTAAGGCCAGATAATCTTACCGGAAACTGGAGAATTCTTCCATCTTGCTGGTCTTCCCTTGTTGGCAGTTCAGGAGGCCATCCGAAAGAGCAACCTGAGCATCTGCACACAATGTGGCCGCAGATGTAAAGGGCAAGCCTGGGGCATGTCACAGCTAGAAGGCTGCTTAGAGTTCTCCTAAGCTCTACCATGCCTTTCTCTGTTGGTTCTGTGCTGTGTCACAGAGAAAGAGATGGGGAGGGAGAGAGCCTGCGAACAGTTAAAGGCTGCTACCAGAAGAAGGAAGAGAGAAATCTCAGCCTCTGGTCTGGGATAGGAAAATATCCTGCTTTGTTTATGTAGTCAAAACACCAGTTTAAGTAAAAGGAGTTTCCTCAGCTTGTTAAGAAAAATTTTCCAGAAAATTAAGCCTTTGTTCTCTTATCTCATTTTTACCTTTGCTGCTAACCCAAGAGCAATAAAACTCAGAAATCTTATAAAGTACTATGGCCTGTAAAATAGCTCATGAATGTAATATGTTTGGTCTGGGGAAATCTATTTTTATCCATTACATGGAACATGGAGTACACTGCACTTTCTTCCAAGTAACTTTTGGAAGCTAGCTGGCGAAACAATTCAACACAGCTAGCAGCTCCTTTCTGGAGATCGGTACTGTTGTGACATGGAGAGCACTAGAAACACATGTCTCCCTGTCTCCTGCTTTGCGCCTTCTTCGAAAGTGTTTATATTTGCTTGTGATAAAATGCATTAAGTTTCATAATCCTGAACAACCTTCTGGTACACAGATTCCCTTTCAAACAGCGCAACTGGGAAAACAGAATTTTTTTCTTTTTTTCCCCATAAAAAGTGTGTGTGGGGGCTTTCTTAGGTAGCTGTGCATTTTGTACAAGCCAGGTGCCAAGTTTGAATTTTTAAATGTTCAAATTCCAAAGCAACTGTTAAGACAAATGATCTTTATGATGAATGTCTTCCTCTCCCAAATAGCTCATATTCATTGTGAATGAGTGTCGGCTTATCTCTGACTTAATACCCCAATAGTGAGAGCAAAGTCGGGGCTCATTTCACCCCACAATGTCATTTCTAGAATGTTCAGTGACCTTAGTGATTATGATCGTTTTCCGGTGCATGAGAGGGCTCAACTGAAGGGGCTTTGTTATCACAAGACAACCATAAAGAGCACCTTCTCCTCATACAGAGATAAGTCTTATGAGCATTGTTACTACCAATTACTTCCTCTACATCCAGATTCAGTGATATAGCTCTCTCCTGAGCAATTGCACATTTAAGTCAACAAAGAGAAGGAAATTATTTTAGGTATATTAAAATCAATTTTCACTAGATCTAGCATGCTAGCTGGACAAGCTTTATATTTTGATTTGTTATGTGTATTATCATTTTCTTTATACTTTTGAAGACAAGCACTTACAGTATAGGGTGACCTTGAACTCATGACAATCCTCCTCCCTCAACCTGCTAAGTGTTAGTCTTATGGGCATGATCCCCTATTCCTGGCTTGCATTATGATTTATGGATTTTCAACCATCTTTTAAAGTCCCCTGGGCAGTTTCTCCTTGTTTTAACTGTTGGAAATTTTAGCTTCAAACTGTGTAGTGGCAAGTGCAGTTAGAGCATACTCATTGGAAGACTATTCTGAAATGCCCTTAGTGTATCCAATGTTGAAAGCCTTCTACTTCTGCCCCATTATAACACCTACAGGCAAAAACATCTCAATCATGTTTTAATTTTTGAAATTTTGGAATTGTGTCTCTTTCAGAGAGTGCCAGCATGTATAACAAAGGAAGATTTGAAGACACAGTTTCAGCTCTCAATTTATGGCAACATCAATTAAAATTATCAGTGTAATTCCAATGCCTAAATACTTATTTGATAAATAATGTGGTCTTCCAAATCTCATAATTTACTAGTACCGTGGGCCAACTTTCAAAGAAAATGATTTAACTTGAAATATTGAAGAAATGGAAAACCAGCTTGACTCTAAGCACTTTGGAATTCATTCAAGATTCAAACTGTTAGAAAGTGATTCAATCTGTTCACTGCCCTGGGTTTTTCAGGGATTTTGCACCTGTAGTAAATTGAAAAATCAGAAAAGACTGTATTGTTAGAAGAAGATAATAACAGTAACAAAGAAGCAATCATCTTTAACATGTCAAAAACTCCCATGTGGACAGCACATGCCTTCACAAGGTTAGCAGGCTTTGAAAGGTATTTGACTTTATGGAAGTTACATGGCCACAGGGATGGGCCAGCAGTCATTAATATGATTAAACCATTCTTACACAAATGCTACCTAGAATAGGAACAAGTCATCCAGAACCTTACTGAAGTGAGATGATGAATGCAATAAATTGTAAAAGAAAGCAAGGGGCTTCCAAATGATTTTGTTTGACTAGCATATTAAATTTAAAGAGCTCTAATCATAAAGGGACTATTTAACAACATTAATATTTTCCAGTACTAATTTAAAAATCCAGATATGTAACATGGGACCCAGGCAAAGACACTAAGAATAACTCTGATTATCCAATTTTATTGTGAAACTGTAATCAAGAGAGAAATACTGGAATGTGTGACAGGTACATGTCATACCTTCATCAGAAATTTGACTTCTGATGAAATCTCCTTGTGAGGTCTTAATATCTGAATACACATCTTACTTGTAGATCCTGACTGCCTAAAATCAATTTGGAACACCTTGTTGTATCTCCAAAGGGTCCTGGCCCATTACAGGACTATTGTTGGTTGTTTTGCTCTTTTTGGGGTGCTGCCACTCAGCTCCCAAATAAATCACACACGGAGGCTTATTTTTAATTATAAATGCCTGGCCTTAGCTTGGCTTATTTCTAGCCAGCTTTTCTTAACTTAAATTATCTCGTCTATCTTTTGCCTCTGGGCTTTTAGCTTTCTCTTACTTCTGTAAATCTTACTTTCACTCTTACTCTGTGACTGGCTGTGTGGCCCTGTGGCTGGCCCCTAGCATCCTCCTCTCCTTATTCTCTTGATCTTTCTTTTTTCCTCCCAGATTTATCCTTTTATTTATTCTTTCTGCCTACCAGTCCTGCCTATCCTTTCTCCTGCTTGCTATTGGCCATTCAGCTCTTTATTAGACCATCAGGTGTTTTAGACAGGCAAAGTAACACAGCTTCACCGAGTTAAACAAATTCAACATAAACAAAAGTAACACACCTTAAAATAATATTCTACAACACAGGATCATAAAGTGGTTTGTGTTTTGAACATATTTCTTTGTTCACAGACATATCCAGCCAGCAGAAGAGGCTTCTGTGTCTCAAATTGAATGATGTCAATTTGGAGCTTAGAGAATTGTGAGTGCTTTTGGAGTGGAGGTTGAAGAGGACCTTAAACTTATGGACGTTTATCTTAGTTTAACTAGTTCAGGCCAAGTATTTCAAAATATATTTTAAATGCTGAACATTTAAAATGATGAAACTAAGGTGCTGTTGAAAACATCTGTCTCCCCCTTATGACAAACTGTTTTGCAGGATCTCCAGATTACCAGAATTTACTTGAACAAGAACAATAGATGTATCTTTGGATAGAAAACTACATCTGAATAATATATTTTTTTTTACATCTGTTAAACCTGGTGCTAGTTCAGTGAGGAATCAGAGACTGTGTCCACAATATGTTCTGCCTAAACTAGGAAGTGGTGAAGGATCACAACGATCCATGCAACCAAACTAAGCTTTCTTATTTGTGAGCTTGCGGTGTTTTGGGGAGAGGTTGCCCCATTATCTCTTGCTTCAATCAGAGAATTTTGACAAACATCACAACCAAGGTTAGTGCTGATTCTGCTGAGGAACTGGTGGGAAGAAAGGCCTTCAAGAGTTTCTGTGCAAAGATCTCCTCAAAGGCTCCTCTGTGATCTTCCTGCCTAGTTAATTTAAAATTAGGTGCTGTTCTTGAGAGATGTTACCTTAGAAAACTGGCACTCTTTTTTTTTTTTAAAGAAAACTATTAAATCTAATTTGTGCTGCTCAAATACTCATGTGTGTGGAGCCATCTCAGAGAGCATTTTATAATCTACCAGGGGTAATATTTCTTTTAGGGGAGGGGTTTATTTATTTTATTTTATATGCTTGAGTGTTTAGCCTTGCATGTATGTGTGTGCACTATGTGCATGCCTGGTGCCTGCAGAGGTCAGAAAAGGGCATCAAATCCACTGGAACTGGAGCTACAAATGATGTGAGCCACCATGTGGTGCTGGGAATCAAATCCACATCCTCTCTAAGAATAAGTGCTCCTAACCACTGAGCCATCTCTTCAGCACCCAGGACCACATTCTTTAAAAACACCAACTCCCCCTCTTCCAACAGCTAAAAATTACCAGTAGCTCCTCAAAGAAGGGTGGGACTTCATGCCCAACTCTCCCCTCCGTGTTAGGATTTTGTCTGACTTGGGTGCACATGGGTATTGACTCCCCACTCCATGTTGGGATTTTGTTTAACTTGTGTGCATGTACGTCTTGATCATGCTCTCACAACCGCTGCAAGCACCCTGTTGTGTCCCCAAACTGTCTCATTATAGCCATCGACTGCGATGGCCCTTACAGTCTCTCTTCCTCCTCTTCTACGATGCTCCCTGAGTCTAAGCAGGAGGGTGTGATGTCCCTTTAGGGCTGAGCGATCTGAGGTCTCATTCTCTGCACTGTGACTTGTGGGAGCAGTAATGTCAGTTTCCATCCACTCCAAAAAGACACTTTGCTGGTGAGTTGTGAGAGTTGCCACAATCATGGGTATAGTGAGAAGTCATTAGAAATCTATTTAAAGCTATATCCACTTAGCAGAATAATAATGGTAGGTTCTCGCCTAGGGCATTTGAGCCAGAGATTTGTGACAGATAGAAGTCCTGCCTTGTGGAATGGGCCTTAAATGCGACTATTAAGTGGTTTGTTATTCCTGTGCCATGCGTGCCCACTGTTGCACCAGTGGGCATATCTTGTCAGGCCAGTCATTATTGTAGCTGGTAGGGTTCATGTTGACGGCTTCATTTTATCAGTCGTTCTGAAACCCAGTACTAGGGAAAAATTAACAAAAGTCAAGATCACCTGTGAAAGCATCAGGACTGCTTTCATTAAGCTCAAACATGCCTTTTAGAGGAATGTTAAAGAAGAACAATGGGATATTAACACTGTACATATTGTGGAGCAGGTAAAATATGGTCAGAGCTGAAAAGTCGTATAACCTAGATTTCAGTTAGTTCAACTTAGTAACCTGATTTCTTACATATTAAGTAAATTAGGAACTCAGGTGATTAAGTACATAAACACTTAAATGACAGAGTACAGGAGTGATAGGCTAAAAAGTAATCAGATTTAAACGTCCATTTCTCTTGTTGAATGGTCAGTAATTTTTTTTTCTAAACAGCTCTATGAAAATATAGCCCTGGGCTGGTGAGATGGATCAGTGGGTAAATGGCTTCTGTTGACAAACCTGAGTTTGATTCCGCGGACTCACATAATGGACAGAGAGAACCTACTCCTGAAAGTTGTCTTTTGTTCTCTAAATATATACCTTGGCATTGGTATGTCCATATGCACACACACAGTTACACATCTATATAAAAATAAATAGATAGATACATAGATAAATGGATAAATGGAGTAAAAATATAGCCCTGTGAACAACCCGGACTCTTAACACATGAGAGCTTATCAATCCCTAAATCACCAAGCAGAGTATTTGTGCAAGGGACTACATTTTTAAATGATCTTTTCAACTTTTAACAAAGTGCTCTGCATCACTCAGTGAGTGGTTTTCACAGTGGCTGGAGCAGGTGGTTCATCGCCTGCCTTTACTTGCTTCTATAGGAAGTGTTCATTTTCGTCCTAAGCACTACGTTACTCCTGAATGGAACATTGCCATCTTACCAGCAGCCACTGCTCTCTTTAGCTTCTTGACTTCTAGTTCCAGCTCTGAGGTTAAATGTGTTGGGGAAGAGTGTTAGGGATTGAAATGAGTTTGTCTTTAAAACAAGAGAGCCATATTTAGATATAAATCTTGACAACTAGCATGACTCACCAGCCAATTTTCTCTTTTGTCTAAGCATCACTGAATTTTTTGAGACACTGAAAGTACAAACGTCAAATTTAGTAATATCAGAAGTATTGCTGTTTTTCTGAATTAGTTAACCCCATACGAGACCTTTAGATAGCATCCCTTTTAACTTCAGAAAGGACTAGACAATATATTGTCTCTGTTAATCTACCCATCCATCCATAAAGACACTGAGACTGCTCTGATTCGTCATCTAATCTACCTGGAGTAGTGTGTCTTGAGGTCAGTTAACATCACCAAAGTTAAGCATGCCATTTGGAATAGAGCAACCAGGTCACCACAATGGGAGACCAACTGGGAATTTAAAAGAGCTGGTATCTGTTAGTCCTCAGTTCTGAATCAATGCCTGCTAGACTCTTTTGAACCTAGACTCACCAAAAGGTTGCGCTGAGTTTCTAGTTACTTTTAACTGGGACCCGTGTTTTTGTTATTGTTGTTTTTTTTGCAATCCTTTCTGTAGTTATTTCTTCCACATCTGTGGTTTCAATGAATTTTTATATGTATCTAATGATCCATTTTTTTTGTATTGAACACTCACCATACATTACATGTTTTCTCAAGGGAAGTAGGACCTACTGATCCCCTCATTATGTACATGATGACTCTGAGTTCTGCCTACTTCCACAGCCTATGCTTTTAACTTTTAGCCTAGGCTGTAGTGACCTGTAGGGTTATGTCTGCCTTTTGATGACTTTGTCCACCCACAAGTTCAGGAGGCATCTCAAAGCAAGATGCCCCAAAGCAAGAGATAATCTTCCTTAAGAAAACTGACCTCTCTTCCAGACTTTCACTGCTTTCCCTTCTTCTGATGGCATGAATGACCATGCTCTACAGTGCCCTTTCTCCATCTCCCCTTACAGTTCTAGAAGCCACCTGCTTCTATTCATGTAACATCTTGGGTCTGATTCTTTATATTCCCATTGCCACTCATGCCAGCCTAACTGCCACCTTCTACCTCTTACTTGAATGATGAAGGAATTTCTAGTTGTGTTTTCTACCTCTACCTTCTCCTTTAATTAATTTTACTTCCCTTTACCATGTTACATTTTTACAAGCACATCTCTAGCCACCTGCTAAAGTCCTCTAATTACTTCCAAGCTTTGTGATTTTGTCCACCCACCACCTGAAAAACAAATGCATCCAGCTGAGATTGAATGTCCTCTGATCTTTCCTTATGGTCGAGATCGAAACCTCAAATACATACAGAGACCAGATAGCTGAGAAGTATGTGAGGCATGGTATAAAGAAAACATTGTTCTGCACTACAAAACACCAGCAGAAATATAGTCAGTGTAGCCATACTAAATGGCAACTGACATTTGCAGAAGAGCTGGATAACATGTTTGTTGACAGAGCTTGTGCCCTGTCCTGGTGGTCTGCTCCTAATGATCACCACTGGTTACTGACATGGCACTGCAGGCCCAGCGTTATGATCAGAACTTCGGGTTTTTCAAGGGAAGCAAACTCTTTAGAAATAGTGCAGGCAATCTCCCCATGTTTAAACATTGGCAGCTAATTCAAATAAAACTGTTTCTGCAGTTAGAAAACTAAACATTGGGTAGGACAAACAAGTCATCAGTTGGCTTAACTCAGTTCAGAGTCTGACTGTCACTCCTTCTTTCCATGGTAATGTCTTTCTCCTTCACACATGATCTAGCACTCTCCCATCATGACCTCTCACCTTGGCTCTTGTCCTAATTACCCTCTGAAAAATCTTATCACATCCAACCTATTGAAATTGTACTATTATCCCTATCTGCTCAAAACCATGTACCCCATAAAGCTCCCAGCAAGACATTGAGTCATATCTTTTATGGCCCATTCATTACTTAGCTCTGCCTCACACAATAATTCTTTATATGATCTTATTTGAAAAATATTTCTAATGTAAAATCATCTTTGGGAACTCTTGCCTTTGTAAGTAGCTCCCAAATGTGCCTGAGACCCAATAGTTCTATTCTAGCACATGAGAAGAGAAAGGAATCTGCATTTGGGCATTTTTGTTTAAATTTAGAAGTTTCCACCCCCTCTGCTTCTTATCAAAGTGGGTGAGTCTATCCTGGCCTTGTCTTCTTCCTCAGAACCCAGTGCTGTTTACATTGGGTCTTCAAGAACTCTCCATTGTTACAGTTTACTCACATGGCATCAGTTTACTGCAAGTAAGAAAATCATCAAGGTACCAGATGGCCATCGTCATATAGAAAACTGGTCCTACTTAGTACTGGGGAGGCTCAGGCAGGATTCAGACACAAGTCAGATACTAGCCTGGACCACATAGTGAGTAGCAGGGTAGTCAGGGAAACAGCCAAACAAAATAAAACAAAAATATTTATAAAATATTGAATAAATAAATAAAGTTCAAATGGTAGAAAGGTGATCAAGTCAGGATGTATCTTAGTAGGATTTTTATCATTATGAAGAGACACCATGACCATGGCAATTCTTATAAAGCTAAATCATTTAATTGGGGTAGCTTACATTTTCAGAGGTTTAGTCCATTGTCATCATGGTGTGACATGGTGGCATGTAGGCAGACATGGTGCTAGAGAAGAAGCTGAGAGCAGAGAAGATACATCTTGATCCACAGGTGACAGGAAGTGGTCTGAGACACTGGGTGTGGTTTGAAGATAAATGAGACCTCAAAGCCCACCCCCACGGTGACACACTTCCTCCAACAAGGCCATACATACTCCAACAAAGCCACACCTCCTAATAGTGTCACTCACTGAGTTTATGGGGACCAATTACATTCAAGCTACCACAGGGTGGAATACTATTCTTTCCTCCGTAAAGGCAACAACTGTGCAAATTTGCATATGCCTGTTCTCTTTTATAGCCCTTCTGTGCAATCTTCCACACACCAGCTAATGTCATACAAGGTACAGAATTGTGTTCTGAACCTGAACTTGTCCTATTAGACCATGTGAAGTCCTGAACTATTGTTTAGATAACAGTCCACCAGCAGGTTACCAAATCCCAAAATGAGTGAGTGTGCTGGAATTTAGTCATTTCTATCTGAAAGAGTTCAGTCTGGTGAATGCTTTGATGTACACACACCACATGCTGTTCCTTAAATACAACCTTACCAATGTTGTTCACTCATCAACTTTCAGATGTAGAAAAACTTTTCTGAAGTGGACAGTTGTGCCCTGTACTGACAGAGCCATATCCTCAGTTCATTGACCTGTGTTCTTGAATAGTTTGATAACTCACCAAAGAATTTTACCCTGCTCTCCTGTCAGCCAGACTTGAGTCATGTCAAGTCCAAGTGCTTTGCAGATGGAGTGCTGGGCAATCTCCAAGGGTAGGACCATCTTCACCTTCCTTAGCTCTCACGGTATTGCAGCCTTGTGTATTCGGTTGGGGAAACTGCTGTGAGCAAGGAGGTTGTGAACAGTGAGGATGTGAGTGGTGAGGCTGTGAGCGGTGAGGCTGTGAGCAGAAAGCCCAGGGACCATAGACAACATTTGAACGGGATGAGACAGATGTGTTAGTGACCTCAGAAACTGACAGTGTTAAGGGAGTCAGCACAGACAACTTGGATTGATCACAGCTGGAAATTTTATGGATGCTGGCCACTGTTAAGCTCTGTTTTCTCCTTGACACTTTTTGACTCTCACTGGATGGATTGCACATCCAGCTGCAGCTAAGAAACAGTATAGGGAAGAAGAGAGAGAAGACCTGGATGGACCCAGAGTAAACTTCTCCTGTGCTGTGGAATTGAAGGCAATTACTAACTTCAGCCGAGGACCGATGCTATTTCTTGCACACCTGATTTTGTGGTCTCTAAATTAGAGCAGCTCTGGCACACAGTGAGCAGTTTCAGTTCACTTTTGTGTTCCTGTTCTAGACCACTGGCTCCCAAACTTGTCTGCGCGTAGTAGCCACCTGAAGCACATAGAGACCTGTCCCTGCCTCGCATCTCATCCACAGAGGTTGTCATTTCTGCAACAAGGCTTGGGACTTGTAACTTCTCCAGGTGATCGTAATTTGCAGACCAGTTTCAGAATCACTGTTCTAGAATGTTCCAAGGATCTGTCAAGGATCTGTCATTTCTGTGAAATCTAAAAGAAGACCACTTACACTTTATAACTAGTTTTGAACTGAAAAAGTCCCAATATAATTCTGAAATTAAAACTTTGTATCATGGAATAATTGTACTCTAAAAACAGACAAAAAGTCAAATTAACTATTTAATAACTTTCCTATCATCTTATAGCCAATAGCTCCCTGTAAAATGTTCTCTTGCTATGAATTACACTAAATAGACATGGATTGGTAGATTATATGTAATTAGATGTACATATACACATACACAAATGTATAAAAATATATCCATGTTTCTAGATGGATAAAAATGATCTAGATATGTTTTTCCACATTCACTATAAGTTCAAGCTAAGTAGAATGATGTTCCTTGTCCAAGCCAGCGCCTGAGACAGTTATCCAAGCAGCATGGCAGGAAACCTTTCGTTTCTCTTCCTCTCACAACCAGCCTGATCCAGCTGATTCTCCCTCATTACTCAAGTTCAGATCAACCAGTCTGTCCTTCCAAAAACTGCTAGAGTGATCTTCATTCCAGCTGCTGATCATGCCAAGGTTCCCATAGTCCTTGAGATGAAATCTAAACATCTTAGTGGGCCTTTTAAGTTTCTTCATGTTGTAACCACTGTTTCTTAGGCAAACTCTGACCAGCCTACCTTGTCTCCACTTAAAATCTAATCTTAGAACTTCCATTTTCTAAGAACTCCTAAGATATAGAGATTCTACTGACTTTGGAATCTTCCTGGACAATTGTACTAATGTGGGGATATGTTTGTGGATTCCTATCTACCTATCCATCATCTATCTATCTATCTATCTATCTATCTATCTATCTATCTATCTATCATCTATCTATCCATCTATTCTAATCTTTTATCTCTGTCTGTCTGTCTGTCTGTCTGTCTCTGTCTGTCTGTCTGTCTGTCTCTCTCTCTCTCTGTGTGTGTGTGTGTGTGTGTGTGTGTGTGTGTGTGTTTGCCCACATGTACACATGCCTGTGGATCTTCTTGTGTGTCAGGGTGAATGTACATGTGTGGGTACCGATGCACATGCATGTCTGGCTTGTGGAACTGAGTGGACAATCTCGAGTATGGCCTTCAGGAGTATTATCTACCTCCTTTGAGACAAGATCTCTCATTGGCCTGGAGCTCACCAATTACTCTAGAATGGCTGGCATGTGTACCCCAGGGATTCCTCTGTTTCTTCCTCCCCAGGGCTGGTATTACAAGCTCATGCCACCATGACATCATTTTGATGTAGGTTCTGACCTTCTGACCAGGCTCAGGTCCTCATTCTTGGCTTTATCAACTAAGCTACCTCCTCAGCCAGGTTGTGTATTCCTAATGTGGAGATACTAAAAGTATTCCAGCACTCTGCTTCTCTTGTGACTATACACTCTACCCAGCAATTGAGTTCTCCAGCCATTGGTATGCAGTCCCCAGGAGACTGTAAGTTGCCTAAAGGCAGGAGTCTTGTCACATTTGCATAGTGTCACTCTCCAGCATCAGGCATGATACATGTACAAAGGATACAAATACGTATTAAATGAGTGCAAAATTAGCACGTATATCTGTTCCTTTTCCTACTCACTGCACTTCCTAATTCCTCTTGAACTGGAAAGAGCTAAAATTAGATGAGTCATGAAGTGTGGCTGTAGGAATAGCCACGTGAAGAAACAGATGCACCCTCAGCTGAACTTGACATCACCAGTTTGAGTAAATGCTGAGTCTGTGTAAGGCTCCTCAAGATATTTCTGCTCTGTCCTTTATGGAGTTTTTCCACCTTCCTGTTCAGAAACACTTTTGATTTGAGTTTGTTTCTATATCGCTTGTCTTGGTTTTTCTCTGATGCTTTATTGACATTTGCTATAACTTTAAATTCTACGTTCTTTGTGCAATTTCCAGATTGCCTGTGTACAAAGCCCAAGATGCCCGAATCTGTGCTTCTCTAGAACACTATAGTAATAACTAGAATATTTGTAGATTTTAGGAGCTTTTCCACCTTCAAATCTAAGAAAAAACTTTATGTCATATATGTTATCTCTGGTTGTTTCAAATAGAAATATCTACTTATCTTTTAAAAGTAGACAGTGGACTTTGTTCTACTCTATCTACTGAGTACTTACCATTGAATGTATACTGTGGTTTACTTGGTGACTTTCTGTTAATGGGCATTTGGAATGTTCAACATGCTTTTCATTTAAAATTGTGATGACAAAACTCACCATAAATGTTCCTGGTACATGCAAATGTTTACCTTGTGTGTATACAGCAGGGGTTGCTCAGCCATAGGGTATGCAACTAAGAGACTCCTTCAGCTTTAAAATTAAAAAAAATAATTTTCAAAACTGGACTCAATTTCATACATGTGCAAAAGGATCGCATTTTTATTTCCAGATTTCTTTAAAATTTCCAGGAATTTATATATGATATTCCAATCACAATACAACACCATTTTCATGAGACTGATCAATTAATTTAGTTACTAGCCAAATGTATTTCTTTTGAGTAAAATACTTTTTTCTTATGTTCTGTTATTTTTTATTATTCATCTTTACAATTTACACACTTAACTATTTCATACTGATACCTTTAGGAAATATGTTACAAGTGTTTATTGTTTGTGGTTGGCTTTGCTGTTTCCTTTGTTTTTAAAGGAAAACACTTTGACTGTTGTAAATTTCTTTTTGTATGTTAAGCCACGAAATCACAGGGACTGGGCTCCAGCAGTTCCCAATCTTTCCCTCTGGTCCTCACGAACAGCTCCTCTGGGTGCAACGGGCTGGAGCTAAAGCTCCACATCTCTCTCTTTTTGGCTTTTTTTTTTTTCTGATGTTTTCCTTCACCCACTTCAGCAGGCAGTCTCTGCTCTCAGAGTGTCTAACAGGCTCAGTGCACACATTAAGTCTCTTGCTAATGCTCTAACCCTTAACTTGCTTGTTTACAATGATGCCCAAGGCAAGCTGAGTGATGTTGTGGACTCTTATCAGTTTTACCATGGTAACAGTTATGAGCCTTTCCTGTTTTTCACAGTACCCATTGCCTTGATGTCTACCAGATCACACTTCTTGTACATTTGCATGCCTGTGGCCAAGGGAACAACATCAACTTCCCTAAAAGGCCGAGAGAACATATATCAGGCTCCTCACCCCTTTCCCTTTGTGCTTGTCATTTTGCCTAGTTATTGGAAAAGGGCTGTGAGGCTGAAGGGGCATTTTCTATTTTCCTTACATTGTGGCTTAGTTTTAATGTAGTCAAGTTATCAACATCTTCCCTTTGTGTGTGTGTGTGTGTGTGTGTATGCATGCACACATGCCTTTGTGTGCATGTACTTGGAGGTCAGAGGTAGACATCAGGTGTCTTTCCCTATCATTCACCACCTTATTTTTAGAGACAACACATCTCTCACAGAACCTAGAGGTCACCTATTTTACAAAACTAGACAGTGAGTGTCAGGGATTCCTTTGTCTCTGCCTCCCCTGCTCTAGGATTATAGACGCGCCACCACCGGGCAGTTTACATAAGTTCTGGAGATCTGAACATGGATCACGCATATGAAAAAGGCACTTTGCTGACTGAGCCAGCTTCCCAGCTCCATCAGTGTCCTTTTGTATGAATTAAAGCACCTTATATACAAATATATGAAAAGATTATGTTTAGCTTATATCTGTATTCTTGGAAATAGATGTAGTTTTCAAATATTATTTTTATTTATAATTCTAAATCTTGAATTAAGAACAAGTTATTATAGAATTGGGAATACCAAAACATAACCATTTATTAACTTCTAGGTAAATATTTTTAAAAAGGTTTGTTTTATGATTTCAAATTACGTGTATATGTATGTGTCTGTGTTGGGGTATGCACAGGGAGTGGAGGTGCCTACAGAGGCCAGAGGTGTCAAAACCCTGCAGACTCGATTGTAGGGAGTTGTGAGCTACCTGGCATGCATGTGTCAAAAGAGTCGACCCTCTGTAAGAACAGTATACACTCCTAATCTAGGCCTCTTCTCCAGCCCCATTAAAGTTTCTTGAAAGAAAAATTGCAGCTTAGTATTTCATAATCATTATATTCTACATTTTTTTTTTACTACAAGCAAAATACGAATTTTAAAGAACCAACTGACTTCTTCACTTCAGGCCCAAATATTGCATATTACACACAGTGAGTGTGTATCTTCTCTAGACACACTAAATATCTTCATATTTATTTCCCACATACTTGTAAGAAGATAGATAATAGTAAATTTAAAATCTATAAACCCAGGGCCTGGATTGATGGCTCAGCAGTTAAGAGCACTGACTGCTCTTCCAGAGGATCTGGGTTCAATTCCCAGCCCCTAAGTATGGTTAACAACAGTCTGTAGCTCCATGTCCAGGGAATTTGATGCCTTCTTACAACCTTCATGAGCACCAGACATGTAAGTAGTGCATAGACACATATGCACATTAAAAAAAATAAACAAAAATAATTTAAAATGTGTAAACCTAGTGGTACCCACTGACATAATATCAGGCAACTGTTGCAAAGTGTTAGATACTGTTGGAAGTGCCTCACCCATATCCCTGCATACAGTTCTTGCAACAGTCCTAAGAATCCACACACAAGCTGTCAGGGCACTTGGAAACAAGAGGGCTGCTGTTTAAACTTGAGGCCAAACCTAAGGCATGTGGCTGCCTAGCTCTGCATGGTATATAAAGGGAAAGTTTTCAAGGATTTTATTATTTTTAAACTAGTGGGCAGATTCAGTTTTATAAGAGTGTTCATTTTTTTAAATTATTATTATTATTTTTTTAATTTGTAGAAGCATACAGGCTTTGTCCACTTTCTCTTAAGCAGTCACTGAATCATAGTGGTCTCAGAACAGAGAAGTGCCTGGCACCTGTTGGGTTTTTTTTAAACAGGGTCTTACTGTGTAGTCTAGGCGGGTATGGAATTCACAATCCCCATGCCTCTTCCTTCCAAGCCTGTACAATCATGCCCCTCAAAAGAGTTCTTAAATCCAGTCACAGTAATGAATCACTGGAGGTCTCAGGCTCTTAGACACAACAGGTGCTTACGAAGTGCTGGCTTGTTGAAAGAACAATAGTCATCGGCTATTTCTAGGCTGCACTATTCATCTTTATTTTATTATAACATTTTTCTAAATATTGGCATGCTTGAAATTCAAAAGGGAAATAAACAGGCTTCCCTACTATAAAATGATGGAGTAAGGTTGGATTTATCTTTAAACCATTGTGTTTTACATAATGATTAAGTTTTACTAATAAATAATGTATTTTAAACCTACTATCTGTAATATTAAAATAATTTTGGGATAATTCACCTACATATGTAATGTGTGTGAGAGAGAAATGGAGCCTTATTTACTCAAACTATCATTCTAAAATATAATGTTCCTTGTAAATTATAATTTTACTTGATAATTCACATGAGGCTTTCAAAAACTACTTATAGACTCCTCACATTTTTTTTTGGATATAATTCAAACAAAAATCTGCTTAATAAGGTCATGGTAAGATCCCAACAGCCAGATAAAAAGAGCCACGTTTATTAGTCTTTGAAGATCACTACAAAATTATTTTCTCAACATGCGCAGAAGAGAGCGAACTCCAGGTGGTTGACGTCAGCCTCAAACAATGGCGATATATTGGTCCACTCACTCTGCATGGTGGTTTCACTACCAGCAAGTTACAGTTAACATTGTGAAAGCAGTGAATGACGCTAAAGGGGGGCCCTGTGTTCATTTCAGGTTTCTTCCCAATAACCCACAGCTGTGTGGACACCATGTACTGCAGTCGTGCCCCGTGGGTCTGGTGAAAGTGACGGCGTGTCACTCCAGACGGCTCTTAGGGGCGTTCTTGACTCCTCATACTGTTTCTTCCGTCAAGCTCCCAGTAGCCCACACCTCAGCTCTGCTGATGACTTGGAAAGCACCTTGCCAGTACAATTGTTTCTTGTCATTGCTCTTCTAAAGCTTGGGGCTCTTTGTTTGCCGAGAATACAAGGACATGAAAAAGACCTCATTTCATGCTAAGGCAGCCAGAGTTCTGAACCTGATATTCCCTCCCCAACTCAGCGACCCTTGTTTTTGCATACTAAGTATAACATTCACACGGTTGTAGGAATGCAGAGTCATTTGGAAGAGAGTTTTATTGCTTCAGTGGTATGAAAATGTAATCTCACTCTTGAAAAGCAGACCCAAATGGAGGTCTGGGCAGAAGTTTCAGACGTGATCTTATTTTGTTGGCTTGTAAGGGCAGCAGTCAGCCTGCTGGTTTTTTTCTTTCTTTCTTTCTTTTTATTTTTAACAGAGAGCAATGAAAATGAGAAAGCAGTGGCAGCTTTACTGCAAAGCATTCACTTGGCAATAACCATGGGGTCATCATGTTTTTTATCTTGGAAAAACAAAGAAAGGCATTATTGAAAAATAGCAAAATATTTGTAGTGTACTTGAAACTAAATAGAATTTAAGAGAAAAAGTGTAACCAAACCCCCATTCTGTGATGAGGCTGAGATCATATGTTTCAGTCATTTAGACTGGTACCAAATCTTAAGTTAGACCAGTCTTCCTGCTTGAATTGTCAGATGAAAACAATGTGTTGACATTCGTCTTCTTCTTCTTTCTTGATTGGGAAGCAGTTATGTGTTAGAAGATTGGACCACAAAGAGAGTTTCCAGGGAGGAGAGTTCACACTGATGGTCATCACATCTTCAGCTCTCCATAGGAACCCATTGGAGGACCCATGATTTTATGTACTTGCCTTTATAGATTCTAAGAAAATGTCTAGCTATCACCATGAGCAAAGGAAGTGCCTTATACATATTTATAAAAACCATTATATACCGTTGCGGTAAGCCTGAGCAGTCGATGTTGAAACAAATGGATGGTGATGATTACTCCTGTTGCATTTAAGTTAGTGTCTGTAAAATATTCCTAAATCTTCAAAATCAATTAAGGTATATTTTTACAGAAGCTTAAAGCTTAAGACTCTGAGGAACACTAGTGGAACTTCATTTACTCAAAACTAATGGGCCCTGATGTCGTTGGGATTTCAAGAAACAAAGTTCATGGTGTAATACTGGATTCTTTAATTATACGGCCATTTTGTTTTAATGTCCTCTTTACATCTCTCAGGGTTCAATTATATCCCCATAGCCATTTCTTGCTTTCCGTTAGTATTTTATCTTTCCTCATAATTTTTGTGTCTTCATCAAAAATAGGGGTTATAAATAATTTCCTAAGAAGCTTTTCTAGGGTTGGAGAAATATTTCAGCAGTTAAGAACACTTGTTCAACCATGGGAACTGGAGTATAGATCCCAGAATCCACTCCAGGCAGCTTAGAAACACCTGTAATTCCATCTCCAAAGGATATGATACCCTCATCTGGCTTCCCCATGTACCTGCACACATGTTCACACATACACATACACACACACACACACACACACACACACACACACACTAAACCTTTAAAACAAAAAACTGTTCAGTTTCATTTTACAAATATCAACAATTGGTTCAATAAATCTTAAGAATATTAGAAATGGAATAATTGTTCTTTGCAATGCCTCCTTTAAGTTGGGAAACGGATATCAAGAAGTTTTTTTCTGACCCATTTATCTATTTCAATAGTATACTGAATTATTTTAAATCCTGGAGAAGTGCAAAGAAAGACAAGAACATAAACATTTGAATTCTGATATAGAGTACATAGACAAATAGATTTTTAAATGTAAAGCCTACAGACCATGAGTAACACAACAGATCTCTTCTCTTCAGGCATAATTTAGTCAGTAAATCTTTTTTTCCCCCCTTTTTTTGGTGTGGTCACATTTCATGAAACATTGGGAAAGAGAAAGCTGTAAGACAGATTGGAAGTAGAAAAGCACAACATGAAACTCTGAAAACTGGCAAGTATAATGATTCATTAATTTTTCATACATGATGGTTTCAGGATGATTTATTTATTTATTTATTTATTTATTTATTTATTTATTTATGTTTTTTGAGACAGGGTTTCTCTGTGTAGTTTTGGTGCCTGTCCTGGGTCTCACTCTGTAGACAAGGCTGGCCTTGAACTCACAGAGATCCACCTGCCTCAGCCTCCCAAGTGCTGGGATTAAAGGTGTGCGCCACCACTGCCCGGCTAGGATGTCTTATTTGAAGTTGTAATAAGGGCAGAGTCAATGACCACTCCTCTCCAGAGATGCTCACTATTAAGCTTTAGTAGAGGACAAGCAGCTGGGTACCTTTTAAAATATGTAGGTATGATTTAATTAGTGAATTTGGTTATTATAGTGATGCCCTCTGGAAAAATGAGGGATGACTTCATCAGATGAAAATAGGAAAATTATTTCACAATGAAAAATATAAGCAGGAATTATGAGAATCCTGGCATGTTAGAATCTCAGCTACTGGGAAAAGAATAGCTGTGAGTGCTGAGACCGAAAATAAAACAGTCTCAATACTGACCTTATACCATTCGCAAAAATTGGTTCAAAATGGGTCATTGGTATGAATGTAAGCCATGAAACTAGGAAGGTCCTAGAATAGATTAGGAGATCATCTAAGAGATCTTACTGTGGGAATTACCTTTTGGATGCAGGACCAAAGACACCATTCATGAAAGAAGGAATTGATAAAGTAGACTGGATGAAAATGAGGAATCTCTATGACCTGTGTTATAAGAATGAGTGAGAGGACAAAGGCAGACTGGGAGAAAACTTCCAAACAGTACCAGATAAAGGACCATTATCTGCAATACATAAAGAACTTATAAAATCTTTTGATAGGAGAAAGAATAAGCTGGTTAAGAATGTGGAACAGATACCTTACTGAATAATATACAGAGATAGCTTAAGAGCATATAGAAAGATTGGAATTGTTACTGGGGGTGGGTGGGTGGGGGGTGTCCCCTGGCAAGACCACAGTGCCCATGGGTTGGTAAAGGGATTAGAGATAAACCACTCTGGACACCGTTTCAGGGAATGTCCTCTGCTTTATTGCACATGAGCAACCGCTTATATAATGGAATCCTATCGGTTAGCATATACCACCAGGATGTCTATGAGGAAAATCACATTAAAGGTAGTGGAAAATGCAGACTGGCCCACAAGCCAGCTACCAGCCACTCATGCTCCTTCAGAATTCAGTGTTCTACCTTCAAGAGCATGGTATGCCATGCTTCTTATTTAGAAGTGCAGTGTGCCAGGTAGGCTGGCCGCCAGGTAATGCCTGCCTTGTCTCCTACAAAAGATGTTGACTACTACATCATTAAGGGACTGGCAATTAAAACAATGGCGTGGTACTGGCACACCTGTTAGAATGACCAGCATTCAAAACACTACCTGTAATTGATGGGGAGATGTGAGCAACAGGAGTGGGCTAGCATTTTGGAAAAGAATTTGACAGTTTTTTAACTAACTATACTCTTATATATATATATAACTATATATCTTATATAATCCATTAATAATGTTCCTTGATATTTATTCAAATGAGTTATAATTCATGTCCACACAGAAATCTGCAGGTGAAAATTGATACCTGCATCATCCATTATTGATCCAACTTGGAAGCAATTAAGATACTTAACAAGTGAGTGGATAAATAAACCATGGTTCATTGGAAGATGCCAGTGTGATGAACTGGGTAGCATCTATGACTTTGCTTTTTCTGAAGTGTCACACAGTTGCTATAGAACAATCTGGAAAAAGCATAATCATGGGCAATAATGATTACAAGGATAAAGAAGAGAAAGAGATGAATGGTGAACACAAAAGAATTTGAGGGCAAGGGAACTACACTGCATGGGACTACAATAACGGAGGCATGTTGTGCACATTCCAAGCTCAAGGCATGAAGACAACTCACCTGTAAACTGTGAAAGTGCTGAGTCATTCCCTGGATCACTTGCCACTTTGCTTCAGGAGGGAGTCACGTGCCTACGGAGATGTGGAGCTATGGGAAGTCTCTAAAACTGATCTAAGAAAATAGTCTTTGTGAAATATGGCTGAGGACCTTTAAAGAACAAACGTGATCACTTAAAATTGATAGCTACTTGCTTTTGAGTTCACATGGACCCCTCCCCAGGGCCTTGGGCCTCTGATGAAGTCTGCTGTCTAGTGGTTACTGGGGAGAACAAATAGCTTGGAAACTGTGTAGAGTGGTGAGGGATATTAGGAACATGTCAGAGAGGCAGTTTCCAGGTGGATGGTCTCATCTTGTACTAGAAGGATACCACAGAACCTAGCTGATGTGGATTGCACTTGACCGCAGGTGAATGGTTGGTACTGAAGTTGTGACATCTGTCCTGCACTTGCATAGAAGATCTATTTCCTTTGCATTTTGTGGTGACTCTGCCTGAATAGATGGCTGAGAGTACACCAAAGAGTTAGGCACGCCATAGATACTGTATAACTTCACACCTGAATGGACAGGAAGTTAAGAGGCAAAGTGGACACCAGATGGATAAGGACAAAAGGAGTAACTATAACCACTTCTACATGAAAAGATTGCTTTCCATTTTTTTGAAGGTGCCAAAGTAATTTTAAAAGGACACAGAAGTGAGCTTATTTTAAACTAATGCTTATGTGTACATGAAAAATAGTTGGAGAGAAATAGAAAGTTTTTTTTTTTAAAAAAAATTCTGAAGTGTAACATAAGGACATCTCAGGGTTCAATCAACTAGATGGGAGATGAAAATGTCCAGGCATTTCTTAATTGGAAATTTCTTTCTCTTAGCCCCCAAAGAAAATTTCCTTCTGTTGTAGCATCTGTTTGATGTGGTCCACGAGTTTCTCCAATTTAACAAGATCGTGACATCTGGGAAGGTTTAGTAGGCTACACACACAAAGGGTGACTTGGTTGGTGACTAACTGCATAAGCTTCTGGCATATTCTTTATTTTCACATAGGATTAAAGTAATGACCCACACAGCAGTGACTATCATGCTCTTTCTAAAGAAGAAGCCTCCAGTCTATGCAATATTGGAATTGTACCCTCCCTAAATCCACTTATCATGACGACAGTAGAAAGGGTCCACCTAGGCATGGCAATAGAACTTAGGAGATATGATTTCTAGGTGTGTTTATGCAGACCAGTCCTTTGTAAACTTGTGGGGACTGCCTATATCTCTTTGCATTTGTCTACTGACCAAAGGCACATTTTTAACTATCTGTATGCCAAGTACACTGCAAAGCAGAGGGAGAAAATGTGCTAGAATTTATGTTTTTAAACAAAGACCATTATATTAGAGATTTCTGACATCTCTTATGCTTGTTTTGGAAGCTTTTAAGAGAAAGACCTTCAAAATTTCTTGCTTTCATTTGAGGGAAAAGATCTTACAATCTTTGAAAATATTAGAGATTCTTGCAAACCTTTTCACGTTTTCTATTCACCTTTCAAAGTCTTTTAAAACAGGTGTTAATTTTGATATTGTTTTCACTTGCTGTCATAACACCCTATGTTTCCACATTCTCTCATTGTTTGTAAGGATCCATCAGATACTCTGTGAACAAATTATTTTGTTTTCTCATTTTCAGTTTCCACATTTGGAAATTTAAGAAGTAAACACGCTGACTTTCACTAGTGTTCAGCCACATGCCCAACACAAATATTCCTTGTCCTTTTGCCTTCAGTGAGTGTTATAATTCTGCCTTTGTTGGCTGTGTTTTTCTGTCTCCTGAAGTACAGATAATCCTGATATCACTGGCAGGGGTGGCTTCTGTGTAACTTGAGGATTCTGTGTTCTGATCAGCCAGCTGCTCTGCAGGCCGTGAACTTGTGCACCATACAGCCTGGAGATGACCTCAGATTGCTCAGACCTTCTATGTGACAAGAACTTTCCTTTCCTGACTTTATGTTCTTGATGTGATTGGAATTCTCTGAGCTTTGGGGCTGACATAAGGTATTGAGAGATCTGATGCAAACTGACCTCTGGCATAAACGGTGAGTCGGGAGTTAAGGTTCAGTCCAGGGTCAAGTTGCTGTCATGGTCTATCAAGAAGAAAATTTTCCGGAAGCTTTGAACTCTTCAGTGATCCTCCATATCTCATCAACTTGGCTATAATCATGTATTAGCCAGTCCATATCTATCTATGGCTACAGTACTAAATGTATCAAATAGCCAAAAGCAGGGAATTAAAGATATATTACCAGAAGACGCATAGAGATGCACCTTCTAAGTTTCTGAAAGGGCCATGAACATATTTCTGCCATGTTTTAATATGCAGTTTTGCAAAGTGGTGTTCTCAGTATTGATGATTATCAAATCAAAATATTAACTCTGAAACATGCTGAAGATGCTCTATGTCCAACAATGTCAAATATTCAGCCAATATTTTAATTCTTTTATGTAAAATAAATAAGGATTGCTAATTCATTAGTATGTTAATTTAGTTCTGTTTAATAAATTATAAATTTTTTGTGTACAAAAAATTCTTTACTGTATTTCCTCATGATTTATTATCAGTAAATGTTTGATTATTTGCCTAGCTTATATGCCTATATCCAGGCTCATGTAAATGTTTCTCAGACAAAAGGGGGCCACAAAAGTGGAATAAGTTTAAGAAGACTTACAACAGATGAACAATTAAAAAGTTCTCACTTTAGATTATCATGTGGCTTTGTAAGGTTGACACACCCTTTTTTGATTGGTGCATTCCTGTCCGACGAGTCAAATCGCAAGGTCTAAGAGCCTCTCCACCAATTCTTTTCATTATGATTCTTTTTACACTGATTTGTAGTTTACTCTATAACCGACAACTAAAACTAACTAAAAGATTTCATTACCCTGCCTATTTTGTTAACTTGAGCTAGGTTACAAAATTCTCGAGGGCCAGGACCACATTTTCTGATTCCTTGGTGTGTGTATGTGTGTGTGTGTGTGTGTGTGTGTGTGTTCTTTATAGAACAAAGTGCACACAGTAACTGCTTAGAACTTAATGGTGGAACAAAAATCCACTTCAATTTTAACTCTTAAAAAATCTATTTTGCCTTGGAGGAGGTGGGTTGGGGGGAAGGCTGGGGGGGCAGGAGGAGGGAGGAGAGGGGAATCTGTGGTTGGTATGTAAAATGAATAGAAAATCTCTTAATAATAATAAAAAAATTATTTTTGGAAAGAAGAAGTTATGGTCAAAAGCAGAGAGCTCTCAACCACTGCTGGATGAACGCAAACGGATAAATGAAAAGAAAACTTAAATATGTAAATGGCCAAGGTGTAGCAATTGTCTTTCTAAGTAGGGATAGAAAATACAGGACAATTCTTCATGTGGTAATGGAACTTTTAGCACAGAAGGTGATAGAAAAACCATTGTGTATCAAATATTCATCCAATTAAAACATGCTAAACAATGTGCTATGCTCATTATCTTGCTGAGGAAAGTGGAACCCAGAAGGCTGTTGATATTTCAGCTTGAAGAGGTTATTTTTGTTGTTGTTGTTTAATCAAGTACTAATCAGGAGAGATGCACTTTATAACAAGAGAGCCAATTTATCTGACATCAAAACCACTCAGGCAGTTAGCCTTGGATGATTATTCTTAGAGCCATGTCGCCTATTTCCAATTAAACTCTACTTCCTGTTATTAGGGTGGTGACAGTAGGCATGGGTTTAAACCAAATGTGCTTCCCTTCTATGCACTGCCACACTGATTAAACCTCCTGGTAAACAACCAGTTAGGTGCATCATGAAAACCTCTTGACAAAAAGTAACAAAAATCACTCTCCAAAATAACTCAGCCCACAGGGAAGTTCAGTGTTTTGTGGAGCACTCTGTCTCTCATGGGCCCAGGATTTATTGCTAGTTTCATTTCCTCTCTGCTGATTCCACTTTCAAGCAGGCTGGTTAGTGGTTGCACAGCTCATCTAACAGAAGAGAAACATTCTACCCTTCAGTGGATGTCAGAGCCAAACCATAGTACTCATAGCTGACATTGAGTCCTGGATCCATTCGGGGCCAATAGCTATGTGCACGGAAATGGACAAGGGTCAGGTCTGAGATAAATGCCTCCAAATGCCTGAGTTCCTTCCGTATACACAGGCTGTGTCTAAGAAGGAGTACTGCTTTGGCAAGTTGAGTTGCTGTTCAATCTATGGTAACTGGTTCAGTTCAGACTGTATTATGTCTTTCAGATCATTCTACATTTTTTGTACAGTATCTTTAATAGCCATGGATTTGTATTACTTTTGCATAGCACAAGAGGGAATTGAAAATTCGTTTTTCCTCAGTACCTCTAAGTTGCTTTTCTAGTTTGGTGAGTCCTATCTGGACCAGATTTTCATCATTTAGGGAAAGAGAAGGGTCATCTTTATTATATAAATGGAGGAGGGACCTACTGATTTAGGGATAGTAAGTGCAGGATATTTTGTGATTTGGTTGTTTTCCCCATGTAATTTTTGCATTTATACAAGTAAATGTGCTTTGTTGGGCATTTCTAGGAGAGAATGGAATCTCTTCACTATCACATTTCATTCCACTTCTATCAGAGCATCAAATTGGTTAAAATGATTTTAAACTATTTTACCTAAAGGAGTCCATGCCCTGAGGAGAAGCAGGCATTGGCTCCTCAATTACAGGACATCATGAAAGAGTCTTTGCCCTGGACCAACTGGAAAGCTTCCTGTTGTAACACACAGTTAATGGGACAGTGGCCTAGTTGGAAACAGTACTGGAGCTAGATGTAGCAGGACAAAGGACTCAAGGAATGCTCTGAAGAGGATCAGTTAGGTGCAGTGGGTGTAGACGGCTATAACCAGAAGTTTCTCAGGTCCCACCCAGGCCCGAGGTCCCACAGCTGTTTATAAAATAATCATTCAGAGGCTTATATTAATCACCAACTGTATGGCCTACAGCAGGCTTCTTGTTAGTTTGCTCTTTCATCTTAAATTAACCCATTTTTATGAATCTACGTATCGCCACGTGTTCCGTGGCTTTACCTACATCCCATTACATGTTGCTCCTTGGATGGCAGTCTGGTGTCTCCACCCACTCTCCTTTCTCCTCTCACTATCTCTCTTGGATTTTCCCACCTGGCTCCATCCTGCCCTGCCATAGGAAAAATGCAACTTTACTTATTAGCCAAAGAGAGTAACACATATTCAGCGTACAGAAAGACATCCCACAGCAGATGACAGTAACAGCAGAACTGGCCATTGAATGCTAGAGCTGTGCCTGGTTAGAAGTTCTGGTGCCTTCTTCCCCATTCTGTCCTAGGCCTTCCAGCTTTAGTTCTGTTGAAGGAGACATCATAGCAACTCCCTGTCCTGTGTAAACTTCCATTGCTTTGCTTTGTTTGGCTAAGAAAGAGTGGGATTCAAGAGGTTGCCCCTAAAGAGGTTGCCTCTGAATTTCTTTTGTGTTCATCTTGGGGATTAAGGGATTAATTGGAATATTAAAAATATTTGTGAACTTCATATCTCTGGTTGATGACACAAGTCTTTTTTTTTTTTTAAAGCATTTGCTTTAAAAAAATCCAAACCTTATAGTCTTTACAAAAAATTCTGTTTCCTTTCTCTTGCTTCTTTAATCTTCAATGATAAATCGTCTTTAAAACAAATTACGTTTGGATCATCACATGTGGATTTGGAAAGCAATCGCATATCAAAGAAGTAAATGAGGCAGTTGGTGGAGGGGAGGTGGTTGGTCATATTTCCAGAGGGAAAGCTGGCTTGAGGACCCATTACTCAGTTCTCAGACATGCCTCCTTCACCAGATGGCACTGAGCGATAAAATCAAACAACAACTCCCTTTTCCAATGTGATGCTTATTAAGCAAACTTTTAATTATATTTTGGCTTTCTGATAGGGAAAGAAATCACTGAAAAGAGAATATATTTACATGAGATCCACTGTGTCAAAGGGTAATGACATCCCACATCTTTGAAAAATGTTGATTTAAAATTCACAGTAAAAATACATCAGAAAGTATAAACCATGGAAAATGAAGACATACACTCTGTTCTTACTAAAGATGGTATTTAAGGGTGTCGGCTCTCTCACAAAGACATGAAAAACTGCAAAAAATGTTTCACTTTTATTGACTCTTGAGAAGACCCACTGTGTGAGGTCTTGGGGATTTAAGAAATGAACAAGATTCTTATGATGTTTGCACTTTTTTTTGTTATTGTTGGAAGTAAAATTCTACTGGAGGGAAATTGACTATTTAATGGTAGTTAGATAAGTATTTGTGGTATATATTTGGTTAATAGAGGTAAGCATAAGAAATCAAAAGTGCCACTGAAACATGGAGTGTGATGTCTGTCCTAGACTGGGGAGTCAGAGAAAGTTTTCCATAGAACATAGGCTGGTTCCTGGGACAGGAAGTTTGGGAGAAAAGGAGGAATGAATTTTAGCAGAGGAAAGATGGAAAAGTTAAGGATTGTATTATTTAAGGCTCTTGGTTTCAAACAATACAATCCAAGGGAGTAACCAGAAAATATATTTAAAAAAAAAACTATTAAGAGATTAAGGGACATTGCCCCAGAACTGTGAGACTGAGAAAGAAGAGTAGAGAATGTAAAGAATTTTAAAAATTACAAAGCAATAATAAACACAGTGCAGAATATAGGAAAGCCTTTCTTTGTCTGAGATGTGGTAAATGGTGTTGTCCCAACTTAACATTTGTGCTGAGCTGTAATATCTGATTGTTACCACGTTATCCCATCACCCCACGTTTCACAGTCCTGGCAGGAACATCTAATTGATCAGATATGGTAGCTGTTCCATTGCTAGCTCCTGTGGATGTTTGCTGTGTGGCAGTGTGTTTTGTAGCTCCCTCCTATGGCATCAGCACTGATCTGCTCCACCAACAGAGTGCGGTGTACATTATGACTGATAATTCCTGAGTCCAGCTCATAAAAGGCATTGGGGAATTTTAAGGGCATTTAAGCAGCTCTTTGAGGAAGTCCACAGAATGAGGAACTGCTGCCTCCAAATACTGACAACTTGTCCATCTTGGAAGTGTGTGATCAGTCCAGTCAAGGCTTCCAATGATGTCTTGCTCTCTTATGAGGGACTAGGACAGAATATCCCAACCAGGCTGTGCCTTAATCTAATCATATAAACTGTATTAAACAACAGTGCTTCGTTTTTTGTTTTTTTTTTTTAAAGTTCTAGGTATGCTTGTTGGACTTTACTGCTGTAACCCGAGAGAACAAGGAAAGTGGGGAAAGATCAATCTCAGCTTCTGGTTTCATAGATTTCTATCCATCATGGTGAGGAGGGTACAGTGAGGCAGAGACACTGGCTTATGGCGTCTCAGAAGCAGAGTGAAGATAGAAGGAGCTAGGCCAGGACATGCCTTCTTAAGACAAACACTCCCAGTAACCTACTTCCTTAGCCAGGCTCCACCTTGAAGTTTCTATACTTCCCAATAGTTCATCCATTCAGATTCTCAATCTATCAATTGTATATGCCATCGATTAGATCAGACTCCTCCTGATCTAATTCTCTCTGGAAATATCCAGTAGGGTGCTTTACTCATCTAGGCGTCTCTCAGTCCTTTTAAGTTGACACAAATAACCATATACTAAATTTTAAGATAAATCATAGTACAGAAATAACAAATGCTCAGGCCTGATTCCTGCTTGCCATGGAGATGGAATTCCTTTCATTTCATACAAGAATAATTTAAGTCAGGTTAAAAAAAAAACAAAGAATTTTATGTGTGGATAATTACTGGTAGAGGCAAGAAGACTGTGGGTTTAATGACATTCAGTGACATTAATGACATTTAATGACATGGTGAGTCCCTGTCTCATTTAAATTTATTTTATTTTATTTACTATTATTGTATATATGTATGTGTGATATGTGTGTGTGTGTGTGTGTGTGATATGTGTGTGTGTGTGTGTGTGTGTGTGTGTGTGTGTGTGTGTGTACCACAGCATGCATGTAGTAATGTGCGGACAACCTTTGTAGACTCAGTTCTTTCTGTCAGCTTTACATGGGTCCTGGGGGAGAACTCAAATCATCAGACTCTACTCACAGACTATCAAATATTAGGTAAAATTAATTTTCAAAACCAATTAACAAATACTTGCATGGCAGGACTTCATGTTACCCACTGTTCAAAATTCTTTACAAGCATCAATTCATTTAATCCTCATACCAGCCCTGTGAGGTAGGCACAATTAGTGTCTATTATTAACTTGTGGTATCACCAAATGCACATGTTGAAGGCCTAAGCCCAATGTAACTACATTTGAAGCTAGATCTCTTAAGGTGCATTTAAGGTTAAATATCATCAGATCTGGGTCTTAATCCAATATGACTTGAAGGAGAAGAAGAGAAGCCTAAGATGTATCTATCTAAGGGAAAAAAAAGACCACAATAGGACACAGCAAGAAGACAGCCATCTGCCAGCCATGTAGAGAGGCCTCCAAAGAAGCCAGATGTACCAAGAACTCGATCTTTGACTCGTAGTCTCTAGGATTATGGAAAAATAAATTTCTGTTATTAGGCCACTCAGTCTGTGGCACTTTGTTATGACAGCCTTGGGTGACTAATTCTAGCTACCACCATAAGTAGACAAGAGTCATGCTGCTCTGATTATTGGTTTGTCCCTGCTATTCATTATGCTAATCACCTCCACCTGGTCTTTGAGATCTTCAATTGTGATGAAAAAATCGAGACAGAGAAAAAAATGTTAAGTTCACCCAGCTTCAGAGAAGAGAATTGGGACTGAAATTCTCTAAGTGAATCTTCTAGGTTACAGCCCACTGGATCCTGGCAGGGAAATTCTAAAGCAACTCTTGTCTTGAGAATGCCCTGTCCTGTGTAAATTAAAACTGTTGGCATAGTTTCTGAGTGGCTTCCAGTGAAGTTTCAAAAGTTGTTTTGATCCTCATTTGAACAGATTGACTAAAAGATCCATTCTGAATTTCCTCAAATGTTGAAAATTTTTACTTTAGAGATGTTGGAATGTTTGCCTGGGAAAGGCCGAGGTGAAAAATATCTCAGTGTCACTCTGTCCTTTTTTTTACTCTCTTGAGTCTAACTGAGCATCAGATTGACTGAGCCCAGTTCCTAGCTGCCACTCAAGTGCAGTCAGAATCCTTAGCTGTGTCAGATACAACTCCCAGTGAACCCATTAAATGGGAAAAAATATCTTCAGTACAATGATTTCCTTCTTTGTGCTGGTGCTATCCAAATGTGGTCCAGGATGATCTGTCTTACAGGGACATCCAAGACTTCCTCACTTCTCCAGAACACTGCAGTTTGGAGTGCATTTGTCCCAGTAAAATATTGTATGGATGATGGGATTCCCATCTTACACAGCCCAGCAGAAACTTAGTGAAACTTCCCATGAAAGAGTTTGTTGTTCATCTGGAAAGATTTTCTTTTGTTAATCTGAAAGGCCATCTTTAAAAAAAAACTCTCTTGCAAAGACCCCAAGAACCCCCCCCTTGGCTGCCTTGGTCATTCCATTTTCACCCCAGCTTCACTTAGCAGAACATAGGTTCCATCTTCAGAGGAGAAGTGGTACTCTATAACATTCTCCACTGTCTACAAAGAACACTGATGATACTCCATTGTTTACAGGGAACACTGGTGAAGCTTTGGGTCTGGTATGATTGAGTCCAGAGAGGAAGAAACTGTTGATCAATTAGAGGTAGCTATCCTGGCCATAAAGACGTGCAAAATCAATCAACATTTAAACAGTCACACAAAGGGCAACCCCTGTGAGAGCTCCGTAACCCACTTCTGCAAGCTGGAATCAAATGGCTTGATCTTTCTCCACTGTTCATCACTGTGCCCAAAGAGACCTTTCAACATGTTGTTGATGGTTACTCTTGATTGTCTAATTGACAAAATTTACAGTCACCATGGAAATAAACTTTTGGGTATCTCTATAGGGGAGATTTAGATTAGGTTAGTGAAGGTGGGAAAACTCTTCCTAAATATGCGTGAAACCATCCATGAGATGAATTCCTGGGAC
>CABHPH010142497.1:7994-32426 GCA_902168325.1 Peromyscus nudipes
TTGTTGAGTAGTATGTTGAGAACAGAACCTTCCAGCAGTTGTTTGTGGAAAACAGGGCCTGGTAGGGAACCAGACTGTGTGTAGGATGTCTGAGGTGTTGTCCCGAAGATCGTGGCCTCCTTGTGACTGCAGTGACAGCTCAGGTGACCAGGGGCTTTTACACTTTCATATTCCACTTGGCCTTGCGGACTGGCTACTTAGCTGGCAGGAGTGAGCTGCTTTACTAAGAAGGAATGGTTTTCAGAAACCCTGTCAGTAGTGAATGTTAATTTAGAAGAAATACCAATTACAGAAACTCAGGGGGAAAAATAAAAACCATTCCAATGTGAAGCTTCTCATTTTAGGAGAAAGGGGTAAACAACCATCAGTTGTCCAGTCTCAGGGAATCCCCCCTGGAGTGGCCTTGGTGTCTGTACAGATGGGAGGTCGCTCAGCTCATCCAATGTCCCATCAGTTCTCAACAGAACCCAGTGCCACCCAGAATTGCAGTAATCGTGGAAGTGTTCCTCTCTGCTCTGGAGGGGTCCACAGTGTTTTGGGAAAATAGATGACCTCAGGACAGGAGATTAAAATTTCATCTGAGTGTCATGTGGATTAAATTGAACCCTCTGAAGAACAGAAGAACCTGTGTGGCTGGCTGCTCTTAAGAGTGTTCTCCAAGTGATTAGCTTCGGTGGGATTTCTCAGGGCTCTGATCCCTTTTGTGCTGGTTTTTTTGTTGTTATTGTATTGTTTTGTTTTGTTTTTCAAATTCTTGTTGAAAGCAGACATGCATGTGTCTACCTTCCCACTTGACCTTCCACTAGGAGGGAAACTTCTCAAAGTGGCAGGTCCCTCCTCATTTTTCCAAGATGACCAGAAATGTTTTGTACCTTAGTCCATGGATCTTTGGATATAAGGGATGCAATGTCATGGGAGAGAAAAAGACATTTCTATCATGTCTTGAAGATGGAATTGGCTTTTTTCCTTTGTGCATTCTCAGTGATCATCTTGCCTCACCTATCCACAAAAGAGGTTGAAAACCTAACAGGATTTGCTCCCTGCTCTGCCAACATGTTTCAGTCTGCTGTAGTGCAGATGTTGGGAGAGCTGGGGGCAGGGACTCGAGGTGTGATCTAATAGAGAGGAAACACAGAGGCTCCCACGCAGGGCACAGCTCGGGGCTTCCTTCTCTCCGATGCCTGTGTTTTCTTGAAGTCCCAGGTCTGTGTGTGTGTTGTCCCCACTTTACAGCAGAGGCCCACAGAGACTAAGAAAGTACTCAGTGTTCACAGTCACTGATGACAGGTAAATCGTGCAGTCCTCAAGTTTATCCTTTTATTTAAAAGCTGATATATAAATGAGGGAAAATATCTTTTCCAGATTTTAATTCTCAGGTAGAGTTTAAGTTAAGCCTCCTCTTCTCTCTGGTCCTGCAACACTTTGTCTATTTTATGAACTCGGCTGTGGAGTACTTGTGGATGTTAGTGTGTCTGTGGGTTTCCTGTAGGACAGCCTGAGGCCTGGACTGTGTCCTGTTCATTCTTTTCACCACAAGGGCCTACTATGGGAGCCCAAAGATAGTTCTTTCTGTAGTCGATTGGCTAGAGTCCCCCTCGCCTCCAGTTCTTCATCTGTAGCACATGAGAACGGAGCCTTAGCGGACTGTCTTGTCTGTTCACAGGTATTGTGCTGGTCGCCATCAATCCATATGAGCAGCTGCCCATCTATGGACAAGATGTCATCTATGCCTACAGTGGCCAAAATATGGGTGACATGGACCCCCACATCTTTGCTGTGGCAGAAGAAGCCTATAAGCAGATGGCCAGGTGAGAGACAACCTCAGCTCAGCAGTTCCCTGAGAGGCGCATGAAGGGAAGTGTCTCCTTTGTTTGACTGTTGTAGCTCAAAGGGTGGAGAGGCTGGGACTTAAGGAGCCTCTTGGAAACAAAGCTACCCAGGTTTCTGTGCCTTCGATTCTTTCTTTTGTCTGTGTGTACCTGGAGAACAGGGCTTGCTTAGATTTAGTTCAGGTTTGAGCCACGGACTAATCCCTTGCATTTACCTCTCCCTGACGGCTTCTGGGCTTTCTTCCTCGCTACTGGAATAGAACCGTCTCATGGCATCACCATTCACTTACTGAAGTCCAGTCCACACCCTCTCACTGAAGACTCTTGAAGAAACAAGGGCTCCTTGACAACTTCTTGAGGTAGCAAGCTGTGCGGGTGGAAATCAGAATTGCGTGTGAGCAGCTGTATTTCAGTTTTGAGCCTGAAAGTAGAATTCTATTTGGGTGCTTGAGCAGCTCGCTCTCTTTCTCTCTCTGTCTCTGTCTCTCTCTCTCCCTCTCTCTCCTTCCCTCCCTCCCTTCCTCTCTCCCTAGTTCTGAATAATAGGTGTGGATCTGGGTCATCAGAGAATGGGCTTCCTGATGCTCTAAGACTACCCAGACACAAGAAGAGGAAGATATTTTATAAGTTAATCAGTGCCCATGGGAAATGCATTTCCCAGTTAGTTACATGGTTCTGGCTTCTTGCAGATTGAATATTTCCTGCACAATTAGAGTGTCTTCATAGAGCCCCAACATCACAAAGCCCTTTGGGGAGATGGACTTTTGAAGAGTGGGTGATTTTGTGGGAGAACCCTACTCCAAAGGGTCTCTGCTACAATGAATTTTCACCGTATAAATTTTAGCTCACTTTAAATCTTCCATGAGGAAGGACTTTTCTGAGGTTCCTTACTAACTTATAATGTTCTATCATTTGTACAGATCAGCATATAAAATCTTTCGTTAGAGACAGCAACTATACTCACTCATTCTAAATGATAGAGAACCAAGAAATTTAATAAACAATGATCTGTAATTATGGGTCCAAAATGTGGTGACTGCCACCTTTGCCCTATCGAATATGATAACGCACACCAAGCACCAAATTCACCTTCCAGGGCTGATCCAGACACCCCGTGCTGGCCTGCCTATTGATACAAACATCCTCACAGTTGTGACAGGGAGTATAGTGTGTGCTGATGTGTGAGCCAGCACACGGTCCTGTGCCGGTCATTGTGGAATTCTGTGTGTGTTGTGGTTGAGAGAGGCCTGGGGACTGGCCAGAGCCCTGTGTTTGAAGAGAATGCACTTGTTTGGTGTGAGGAAAGAAGGCCTGTCTTCTTTTTGTGGTTGTGAAAAAGGAGATTGGGGTCCATGGTGCTGGACTGTCTAACAGACGGAGAGTTCAAACATCAGGCACAGAGGGAGACAGATCTCTCACCTTGTTCTTTTATGGATGTCATCGACCGGGCCAGTCACACTTAGGAATTCCAGAAGTTGCTGCATGTCCGCAAAGATTTCACGTTGATGTTGCATTAAGGAACGAAGGCAGATAGTTCCTCTTGAATTAGTTTGACCAAGAGGAAGCCCAGACGTAATTCTTCTCTTCCCTCTCCTGTCTTCTCTCTGTCTGTAGTTTGTTTTTGCTGGATTGTCTGTAATCTGTGTGTTACGTGTGTCTGTTCTACGTCTCTGTGTGTATGCTTGTCCCTAACAAAGGGCTTTGCTCCTTATTTACAGAAAACATGACATGGAAAAGAAATGAGGGACCTTTACAGATATGTAGCAGAGTCTTAACAAGGGACGAGGCCTCTTAACTGACTCCAACTGACCCAGAATAGCACCTCAAACTGCTAACAAATTACAACCTATAACCACATGTTGCTTACAACACTTATGGGATATTTGTTTTGTTTTAAGGTTGTTTTCAACATGTTGGCTGCTTTTAGTAAATGTGATTACCACAACAGCACCCCTACTCCCACCCCCCATACAATTCTGGGTTAAGGTGATGGAAGAGTATATAATTTAAGATTATGTTATGCACTAGCTTAGGTTTGTAAAAGCTGATTACATAGGCAATCCAAGACAAGTAAGGTTGACTACGGTGTTCTAATGTAAACAGGCTGAGCATGCAGTAGGAAAGCAGGTTCAGTGCATAGTATTAAATGACTTCAAGGCATCTTATTAACTTAGAAACAAAGTTGGAAAAAGTTTATTCTCTTCAAAGGCAGAAGATATTTTCAGAAAAATGTATCACCACGGGTTTCTATTCCTGCTTTCTGCAGTTAAGCAGTTTAGAGTCTTCCAGTGTTTTCTCCCCAACCCAACAGTGAGGTACTTAGGAGAGGTATGGAGTCTCCCATTCCTCAGTAGCCACAAGGAGCCCATCAGGTGGGTTTGCAAGACTGTTAGCCTCTGGTTTAAGCCCCATGGATTCCTTGAGGTATGCGTCTTCTCCCTCTGTACCTACCAGGGGGCTAATGGCCGTACTACACTTACATTGTGTTGCTTGCTTGGTCCGTGTTGACACCCATTGGGAGGAGCGGGCATGGAGGAGTCTAGGGTGCTGGTGCTGTGAACCCATCTCGCCAAGGGTAATGAACTTGATGAGTAAGAGGCTCTGATATTAAAGTGGAGACAGAATTTGCTTAAGAATTTCCTTTGAGGTTTTAAAGTTTAGAGTCATACCCAATGGGTCCCATGGTGAGGTCAAATCATTTCATGGAAGTATGAATTGAATATTTGCTCATTAACACACAGTAGCACAAACCCCAGGGCATATGGCCACAGGCAGGAGCTCTTGGAAGTCGTTCTGTTGTGTTAGCTGAATCAGTGTCAGACTTGGGGACTCTTCCATTGGAGACTGCATTTTCTTTCTGGCTGTGACATGCGACTCTGGATTCTTTGAGAGAGAGGAGACTGTCAAAGCCTGAGTGAGAAAGAGGGGACACCAGGAAGAGAGAATTGGGTCACTGTCCCAACCATGTCCCCCAAGTCTGGACTTGGGCATAAATGTGAATTCACAAAAAAGGAGGTGGTTATTGTAGTGAGAAATAACACACCTGTGACTCTGTGGAAGAACTAGTTCTGTAGGGACAGGGAATTGCCCCAGTGCTCAGCTCAGTACCTAGGGCTCTTCTCACTTGACTTGAGACCCAAATGCCATCTGCATCATTTTTACTCTGCCTCAGCTCCTTCCTCACATTGTGTCTGTGAATGCTTATTCTTTGGTCGGCTCTGCATCAACTGAGGTCGTACTTTACTCCACTCCTGAGGAGCTCACTGTTGGGGGAAAAACACAGGAAGACCCTGAACCTCTTACCTGTGGAAAGTAGAAACAGAAATAATTAGAAACTAGAACTAGAAAAACAAAACAAAAACCACAGCCAGTGTCATCTGAATTGAGTTTTGAGACAATGCTGTAGACACACAACGAGAAAACCAGGGTCTCATCTGGTCCTGAAGAATCTCTCCGATGCAGGGAGTGAGAAGGAGGGCAGCTAGGCAGGTGGATCAGCCTGACTGTCACCTCAGAAGGGGGACATCTGACACATGGTGACCAGATCACAGTAAGGTTCCTCTTGAAGACCAGAATCAGAATCATGTAGTAGGAGTCAGCCCGTATGTGGAGAAGCTGGAGTTATTACACATTTCTCATGGAATTGTGACTTAGTGTAACCACTGTGGTAAATAGATGAGCAATTCTTTAAAAAGTTAAAGTTTTATATGGCCTCATGATCCAACTCTTGAATATATCCCCAAAATAAATAAAAACGTACCCCCAAATTTGTAAGTGTACCAGCTAAAAACAACTTAGATGTTTATCTCTCAGTGAATGGATAAGCAAAATGAAGACTATCCATACAATGGAATGTTACTTGGGCATAAAAAGGAACAAAGAACTCGTGTGCATACTACTATTTTTATGAGCCTTGGAAACGTGGCATCTGAAAGAACAGAGACCCAAAAGCCTTATATTTTAAGATTCCATTGATACAAAATGTCAAGAGTAGGCAAATGTATAAGATGTAGATTATCAGTTTTCTTGCATGTGTTTGTGTGCATATGTGCACACATGTGTGCAAAGACCAGAGGTTGACAGTGGGTATCTCCCTCAGTTAATCTTACCTTATTTTTTGAGATGTCTCTCATCGGACCTGAATTACTGATTGTTTGATCTGTCTGATCCTAATGATCCTTCTGCTCTACCTGCTCAGTGCTGGGATTACAGGCAAATGTTGCCATTTCCAAGTGTTTATGTAGCCACTGGGGATCCGAACTCATATCCTTGTACTTTACTGAGACATTGGGGTTGCAGTTTGAGGACAAGGAGTGTGTGTTGTATTGAGAAAGTCATTATGAAAAAAGGCACAGTCTGGGCACAGTTAACAGGCAGGTTCTAGCTTCATGGTGGTCCATAAAGAGTTGTGAGTTACAAACGTGAGCCCAGGCTGGATTGTGGAGGTCTTTGTCCACTGGAGTAAGCAAGGTGTTCTGTTAAAGAGGCAAAACGATGATCAGATGAGTGTAGGGGATGCTGAGTTAACCATAAAGTGGAGCATCTTCCCAGCAGAGCTTCCTAGGGCCTTTATGGATTCTGAGTCTCTACCAATGGGCTGTGTTTTGCTGGGTTTACAAATCATATTTAGTCACAAAACTGTTTTCAGAGATTATCTCAGGGGGCCAATGTTCTGTGCAGCACTGTTTGTGAAACACTGGACTAGAGCAATAAGGATGTTTTTGTTGATTGGATAAGAACACGATGCGATGTATGCGCTGCTCAGAGAACAGCTTCTCTCTAGTGGGTCGGGTTTCATAACTGTCTTTTCCTTTGCCTCTACTGTGCCGTTACCAAGGATAAGAATGCTTTCTCATGAGAAGACTCATTTGTTGTAGAAGTAACTTGTTTTGTCATAAGTTAACTATCTACCTATGCAGAATGAACAGACAGCCGAGAACTAAGCGTGAGACTGTAGTTTGGCATTGTTTCTTATATCCCTCACGCTTAACCCCAGGACACGTGGTTGTTGCTCAAGAATGTATAAAAGTAATTGACACATGGACGTTCTCACAGTTTCACATAAGACTCATTACCCCTGTGACATGGGTCAAACAATGCTCCAAGGTCTTTAAATCAGAAGGGTTGAGGTGGAATCCAAGCCAGGTGGGTTTTCCCACAGCCTCCTGTGTTAGCCAAGAAGAAGGCCACCTCCTCAGGTGTCCACTGACTGCTGCCATGGGCTTGCTAAAACAAAACAGACTTTGGTCCCCAAGGCCACACTGAGGGTCTTGAGCTAGGTCTTTCCCCCCCAGTGGTTCAGAAGTACCTCAGACTCTGCAGTGAGTTTAGTTTGGTGCATTTCCCAGCCTCATTGGTGGGAGTGGTCATCTTTCTGAGCTGGCTGGGTCTGGTTCTTTTTAAGGGCTATTTGTGTTTTTTTTGAGTTGCTTTCCTGAAAATGAATAGGAACACTGCAAAGCAAGTCTGTTTGCTCAGGTAGCCAAGGTAATTGAGCACCCACATTCCCCATCTGTCTCCTCAGTGCTGCCAAGGCGTGACTAATAATGAAAAATGGAATTGCCATTGCCTGGAACTCAGGGGTGGGGAGTGCAGCTGCATGCTCCAGTGGCATGACTGACTCCTGGCAATGGCTGAAACACACACTCTTGCCAAACTTCCTGGAGATGGAGCCTGGGAAGGGGAAAGCCTGTGCTCACTGAAAATAGTGTTGTAGTTCAAGGCCCTCATCAGGCTTTTGAGAGGAAACATCTTATTTAGCTTGATTCAAACAAGTGCAAAGAGTTGGTAGAGAATGGGAAAACCTTCCAGGGGAACCTGGTGAAAATGAGTGTCCGCAATGAGAAAAGTATCCCCAGTAGAAAGCTAAAGAGAGCTCTGCGTGGTGATGGGAAAGATGGGCTTTTCAGGATGATGGCATCAGTGGAGATGGGAGACTCCTTCATAGTCACTGGCCATCAAAAGTTGGCACCTTGGCTCCTCTCTGCACTACTAATAAGGGTCTCATGAGAGGGAAAAAAGGAAAGCTATGCACTCTCCATCTCTGGGGTAGAAATAACAGAACTGACAAGTTTGCAGTCATTGAGATAGAGTACTCTTGTGTGCATGAGAATAGACTTGGGATGTGCCAGTGTCTCTTTTAGCTACAGATTTGTAGAACTTGAGATGGTTTGAGGAAAAAAAGAAACAAACCTGGCACAATTATCTGTAAGCTAAATTCACAGCTTGCTTTGAGATCAACTTTTAAATTGAACAATATGTTGCTTTATTTTTTCCTCTTTAGTAGATTCTTTTTTGTGGTTCCCGGAAGTCTGGTGTATAAAATGCTTCCCGGTGGAGCCTTCATCTTCTCTGTGTGAGAGCATCATTGGTGGACCAAGGCAGGGATACGTTTGGCTTTGCTGTGAGTCATCTGTGTGCATGAGGATCTGGGCTTCCATCCTGTGATCTTCGTACTGAGTGTTCATGGATACTCCCTGGTCCCTGCCCTCCGCGGATTAGGGTCATCCTCTTTTAAGGAGAGCACAGTTCTTGCCTCTGCAACAATCAAACCCAATGAGAAGTTAGGAGGAGTCATTGGCAGCTGTGTGTCACAGTCTTTGTGGCCTACATGTTAAAGGTGACAGATCACATCACTGACTGTTGTTGCATGTGAGGGAGGAAATCCCTGGGAGCTTTGTAAGTGGGCAGCACAGATTGGCTGAATTTCATAGTAACATGGATCACTCACTGACTTGGGGGATGCTGATCTTTGCATGGAGTTTTATTTGCCTTTCTATCATTACATGTGACATAAGTGTGACTTTCAGCTGCACTAACACATGGTACAGGAAGAGCTCCAGATGGTAGACCCAGGGGCAGCTCTATTTCTTGTCTGGTGTTGTGTATGATTTTAAAACCATGTCCTGAGTGTTGCGCTATGTGCTGATCCCCCCTAAAAGAACATAAATATTCTTTAACAGTGACATATTTGCAGTGCCTCCTTTGTGATGTTAAATTCTGAATGAAAATCATACACTTAGGAGATACTTCATTAGTGGTCTTTATTTGACGTGGAGCACTATCTATCGCGTGTTAGAAAAGAGTCTGCAGCCATCACTGTGTGGCATAAGAATGCCAGACAGCATGTCCAGCGAGGACCTCTGGGTGCTGGGTAACCATCCCCACTGTCTCTCAGATGCATCTCTTCTCCTCATCTGGGCACTAGGTGTGGTTTTCTGAATGGAATGAAGTTACTTCCTACACTGGATTGCCAAGAAAGACACAATGTGTCTACTTTCAGGGGTCACTTTGTGTGGTTTTTCAGTAAGTTTGTAATGTTTTAAACTTGAGTCCCCTCTCAACCAGGTCCATGCTCAAGGACTGTAGGTGTTACACCTTCGGTCAGTCTTAAATGAACGGCAGTAATGTCCACGTAAACTGCAATTAGTCGTTTTGGCCATCTAGTTTGACGTGTTCTGATTCATGTATGCAACTCATGTAACCATCACCACAATCAAGATAACACTTCCTTTACTCCCAAAATTTTCCTGAGATAAAATCCGCCCTGTCAGCTCCAAGTAACCATGAGTTCACTGTCTGTCACTGTAAATTCCATCAACCTTAAGATTTGTTGTCCTTGTTCCCTGCACTTGTGTGTTTGCTGTGGGGTGTGTGTGTGTGTGTGTGTGTGTGTGTTTGCATGTTTGCTGTGGGGTGTGTGTGTGTGTGTTTGCTGTGTGTGTGTGTATGCATGCTGTAGTGGGTGTGTATATGTGTGTGTGTGCATACTGATCAGGATTCTCCAGTATATCCCACTGAACTTGCTATGATTCCTTGAGTGTTATCTTCTTTACATTCTGATTTTTGCAGCAGATGTGTACTTTCTAGCTTGATACATCTGCAGATGTGATGATTCTGTTTTCGGTCCTTTATCAATTAAGAATATGAGCTTGGAATTTCACTCAGTGAGAGCACTGAGCTAGCCTACACAAAGCCCTGATTCAATCTTAGACACCACACACGCACACAAGAAAGTGTTCATCTTAAGTTCCCATTAAATGGAGGAACCAGCTAGTTAGTCGCTAGTTCACTGGTCTCCAAATGCCATTCATTTCATCTCTTAGAACAAGACGTGAGTCAGGAATTTAAAGTTTCTAAAGTCTGTAGAAGCCTGTGCATTTGCTCATTCACTCAGCTGTGCTCTGAGCAGGCGCCATAGCGCAGACCCCAGTCAGTGTCCTATCTCCACCTGGGCAGCTCCTTGTGCTTCAACTGCCCTTTTGAGCACAACAAGAGTGTTTGTGTACATGCACGAGTGTGTGAGTGTGTGTGTATGTGCCTGTGAACACACACCCATGTGTGTATCTTCTCAGGCTCCTGTAAGACACAGGAGGGTTCAACTGTGTGGAGTGACTGAACCCAGTGCTGGGCTGTGCTCCACAGAGATGGGCTCTTGAGCGCTGGAGTTTATTCCATACTGTTTGCATGATACAGCCTCTTTCTGTGTCAAAGTTGAGCTTGTCACCCCCTGTGCTTCTCTGAGATTAATAGTGGTGGTGACATATAAGCAAGATTTCATTTTTCAAGGTGTCAGAAATGGTTTTTGGTGAAAACAGCTGATAGAATCTGAAGTCTTACAGGATGGGATGGCGTTTCTATTTATATCACAGTAATGCCTTTCACGCCATGGTAACCACTCTTTTTCTTTCTCAACTACATACTTTCACCTCTATATCCCAGAAGGCAGAGCAGCTGCGAACCGTGTGTGCTGACATGCCTGAGTGCAGTAGCAAAGGAAGATGGATGAAGCAAGGTGGCCAAATTGAGAGTCCCAAGGACAGGAATAATATCTGGTTTCTCAGCCCAGGGTGCTGTGTGTGAGTGTGGCAAAGGGTCCAGTATGGTGGGGTGATGACCAAGCTCTGCAGGTTCACCTCACTGTTGTCCCTGGGGCATCTTTGTCAATAGAATCGAGAGAGGTATAATGTGTAGCTTATGAGACGTATGATTAAACAGGTTGATAAGTACAAGTGCGTAGTGTGACTTCCAGCACAGGGCGCTCATTGCGTACGAGGCATGATGGGAGTGATGACATGGGTGGTGGTGTGTGACATTTGCCGTGATAGCACAGTGTCTTAAAGGAGGCGGTACTGGGAGGAGACTTCAACACTGGATAGATATGACATGACTTTTCCTCGGGAGATGTGCACCACCGTCTATTCACCCCAGATAAGGCACCAACAGCAGACCAAAGAAATAATTCCACCCGAGCCCAACTTAGTGAACTGCGAGTTTACTGGGAGCACTTGTAGGAATATGGGTGAGAGGTTGCTTACAGGAACATGGATGACTGAAAGGCAGCTGCAGCTCCAAAGAGCCCACTGCAGCATGAGTGACAGCTCACAAAAGATGTGTCCCTGGAGCTGCCTGAAAAATCCCACAGTTCTGAGAATTTGCTCTCCTCAGCAATTATTACTATTTATATAACCTTAGGGATGGGCCCTTGAGAATCTTGTAAGTTTCAGGAACTTCAAGAGACTTGTGAGTTTTCTTAGTTCTTGAGTTGCAAGCAGCTTCTTTCCAGGATGGAATGTTCCTATTCAGAGGAAATTGCTGTGCTTCCTTGGGACCCCTTGGTGGGTAGCCTCAAAGCTGATGTTTCTTTGAGTCTGATAAATGAAGAGCCACTGATGTGGCTGGCCAGGGCTGTGTGCGCTGTGAAGTTCTTGCAGACTTTCTCATAAGCTCCTTGTTTGGAAACCACAGTAACTTCTACAGTTGTTTGTTTAGACAGACTTTTTTCTTTGTAACCCAGGCTGTCCTCGGTGTTGCTGAAACTAGCCTTAGCTTTGCTACAGTCCTCCTAGGTGCTGATATTACAGGTGTACACCACTACACCTGGCTCTACTATTCTGATTTTAACCTGTCCAGGGGAGCATGGTACTAGGCCTCCACGTGTGTGTTGTCGTGCATGAAAGGACAACTTTCAGTTTTATGATCTGAGAAACTGAACTTTGAGTGCCCAGGCACCCCTGTGGCAGAGTCTGGGGCAACACCACCCACACGATCATCACCATTAGGTGAACGGATCTGCACAATTGAGCAGCCATCTCTTATGCTGCGGGAGCTACATGATTATCCAATTATCTTGTAACAAGTGGCTTGAGAGAGCTGTCACCTGAGACCTGTGGTGGAGATCAGGGCCCGTCCGTGCTAGAGGCCAGAGAACGGCTTTTCACAAAGGGTGGTGGTCTTCAAACTGCTTAAGTATGGCAGATTTTTTTTTGAGAATGATTCAATAGGTGATGTGTGGGAAATACATTAAATTTTTTCTTCCATGTCCTTTTAAATTTTGAAATATCATTTGTGTATTTATAAATTGTGATAATATGGTGGCATAGAAAATACTGTATTTGGGGGTGGACATGCTCACAGTGTTTCTTACTGACAGGTACTTGCTGTAAAGCAAGAGGTGACTACAGTTTGCTGGCTAAAGCCACATGTGTAGCATCCCTGTGTTCATGTTCCTTATCCCTTAGCCACCTCCTGTAGTCTTTATTAGTGCTTCCTAGATGCCAGGACAAAGGTGTTGGACTCCATGTGATGCTTCCCTGCAAACGGGCTGTGATTGACAGCACATAACCATTGTCCTGTCAGTGTCTCCTTTAAGACCAGGTCAAGGAGCACTCATCTGTTGCATAGCTCTTCAGTTGTATTAGGGCGTTAACGAGAGGTGACAGCCTTGGGCTTGGGGTAAGCAGAGGCTCTGGAGAAGTCTTTCTTTCATGTTGATAGAATTATGCCCCAGCACATGACTGAGCTTGGCTTGCTGAGGGCAGATGAAGCCATTCTTAACAGTTCTACATTGAGATCACTGCAGGGCCCTTCACAGCACTCAATCAGAATCTTGCAGGTAGAATGGAGTCTTCTGAAGTTTTAGAAAAGCTCTATTAGTGATTTTGAAAAGATGCAAGCCCTTGGGCTAGTGTTTAGGGAACTTATAGGATGAATTAGCTTCTGTGGTTCAGGGTGTTCAGAGCTAGTGTTCACGGAATCCTTGTGATGGGTTTTGATGGACCCCCAGCCTTCACGCTCTGTTGGATTGCTTCTGACACCTCACTGTGAAGTAATGATCTAAAGGCATGTTTTGATCAAAGAAAGAGGTCTCGGAATTTGAAAACCAGTTAGATGGTAGATCCTCCAACTCTACAGCTGCCCCACCTCTTGAAGTTGTTCTCAACCCTGACTGCACCAGAAAATCCCCTGGGAAGACTTGAAACTACCAAAACCCAGGCCTTATTCCAAAATTGCAGCTCAGCAGAGGCTGCGTGTGGGTGTTTATCAAACATCTGCAGATGCTGTATGTGGTGGGTTGAGAAGTGTGCTGAAATTGCCTGCTCAGGCCAGGTAACCTGGGCCTGAGAAATGGGAGTCCTCTATGAATGAGCAGTGGGGTTTGAAGACTGAAAGGTGGCACAGAGTGGCCATGGGACAGTCCACGTGTGTGTCCTCCAGAACCTCAGAGGACAAGCTTAAAGAACAAGTGCCATTTATGTCTGTCTGTCTGGCTGGCTCCCACCTGTGTTAGAGATCAATAATGCTGGAAGCCCACGAAGCAGCACCTGCAGCTCCAAGATGACAAATTAATTTTCTCGTCCTCTCCATTCCCAGAACCAAAGAATAAAATGTTTTGTGATAAATGATTTATTCTAAAAAAGATGTCCCCCCTTTTTTTTTTTGGCTAAAAAGGGAATTACCTTACAAAAGCAGACACCAAGAATACTTAGAACTATGGGGTTTCTTTTAGATTATGTTTTGAACTCGGCAGCAAAGATGGAGAAGTACTTAGCTAGTAAAGGCCAGTCATCAGGAAGGTTACTAAGAATAGCTAGTGTTCCTGGTAGATTGCTGAGGGTCTGCTGATGTAGGTGGGAACTAGTCAGCTCTCTCATTGCATTTAGCTGGAGTGGGGCAGGGCGGGGGAGTTCTCTCCAGTTGGGATGTTCAGGATCAATGCTCACTCTGGTTTGTTCTGCTTCCTCACTGGGCCACTGGGCTCCCAGAGCAGCATTCCATTTGTCATTGCCCATATTGATCCATCATAATTACCTGACATGGACGAATCTAGCTCAGCAGTCCTCGACAGAGATTTTTCTTTGCGTTTATGTGGGGTTGTCATTTCCACAGTATAGTTCATTTTACTTTCTTACATTTATAGATGCTCTCATATTTCATCTTGGGGTGTGTGTGTGTGTGTGTGTGTGTGTGTATGTGTGTGTGTGTGTGTGTGTGTGTGTTGGCATGGTGCACTGAGTGTGTCTCTTCCTGACAGAGAAAGACTTTTGAGGTCACCCCATCTGGGACAAAAGGTTTCCTCTTCAGCATTTTCATCTTTCAATGTGTGATACCCAGTCCAGCGGAAACTTGCAGCTCCCTCTGGACTCCGCCGTTCCACTCTTTGGAAGCACTCCGAGGTGGACAGGCATCTGCCTCCCCATTACTTACTCCTACCCTAGCATCTGCCTCTTTCTGAAGCAGCTGGGGATGATCATTGAGTCTTGTCTTCACCAGACTGAACTCTTCCTGCTCCGACTACCATCTGTCACGTGATAGCTCACCATTCTGACAGACTTTATTGGGTGTACAGTCCAGCTTTTTCTAACTATCCTGTAGGTTGCTTCCATACTTGAACTAGATTTCCAGCTGTAGTCTGTCTAGAGTGGAGGATTGTGACTCTGTCCCATTCTCTTGGAATCTGGAGTAGTGTTACTAGGTAGTTGCAATGGTTGCTTATAAGCCAACCCAAATACACTTGTGTCTCCAGACTCTGGTCACTCTGTGATGTTGGTTGGTAAAGCGCTGCTGTAGAGCATGCCCATTATGGTTGTAGACTGTTTTGTAGCATAGCTAAGGAGCCATGCCCTCGCTGTGACTAGGCGTTGTGTTCTTCTCGCACTCTTTTCAGCTGTAGAGTTGATCTGGTGAGGCAATGTGCTTAGAACTAACGGCAGCAAGCTTTACTATCCCGGTGTGGTCAGTTGCCAAAATGGGTTATTATAGGGCAGAGCAGGGGTGCTCACTTAGCTGAGTCATAGAAGTAGAGCAATGGCTTGCTCTTGAGAGGGAAGACCCTGTTTAATTTTGACAGAGACCGTTTCTACCCTTGATGTCTTCCAGCCCACCTCATGGGTTCATTATGCACTACCTTCCATGGCCTCCGTCCAATGTCACGCACAAACCAGAGGGCATCAAAGCCAAAACCAGCCCTTCCTTAGAGGTTTGCCTTTTTAAGTCTGTCCCATGGGATTCCCCTAAACCTATTCTAAATCTGAGAAGTGGGGGTAAAGGCTCTAAACAGGGAATGATTGTCCTTTGTTTCTGCCCCTTTTTCTTCTGGCTCTCCTGAGCCAGTGGGAGCCATATCTTGCCATATTCTGAACTCTTCTCTGGCCATGATGCTTATTGAATCTGCAGGCTTGACTCACAGTAGCTACGTAGAAACTAATAGACATTGAAACATCCTGTCTCCACAGCAGCTGGCAGAATTTCAAGGCAGTCATGCTAGGGACCAAAATGTTTTATTTTGGTCATCAAAGGCTGAACCTTGTGGCACTATTCATTCATCTTTGTCTGCCTACTATAGAAATCCTAATCTTCTGAGACAGATTAATGCCACAAGTTAAAAAGGAAGAATGTCATATAAAAGAAATATGGGAGAGAAGAGCATATTAATATACTTCAAAAATATTTCCCTGCATTGTTGATATGCATGATAATGAGAGGGAATGCCCTTGCTATCCTAAGTGATATATGAGTGTTATTTAATAGACATTAGGACACAGACTCAGTTTTATAGGGTTGGCAGTAGAACCATGGAGAAATTACCCATCTCTCCTAAGGAACATGGCTGGTAGTTGGCCAAGAAACTATGGACCTGGAAGCCCTAACCCCATACAGCCAGGCCTGGGTTCTTGACTTGGGAAACTGGTAGATGGAAATTCTGTTTGCTGAGACCAGGGAAATAGGAAGGAGGAGGAAGGGAGACTGTGGTGGTATTGTGTTCCCCAAAATATTGTGTACCTTAATAAACTTATCTGGGGTCAGAGACGGAATAGCCACAATATGAAACAGAGGTTAGGCAGTGGTAGCATACGCCTTTAATCCTAGCATTCCAGAGGCAGAAATTCATGTGTTCAAGGATACACCCAAGCATGGTGACCCACACCTTTAATCCCAGAAAGCACGCCTTTAATCCCAGGGAGTGGTGGTAGAAAGCAGAAAGATATATAAGGCGTGAGGACCAGAAACTAGAGGCATTTGCCCTGGAGAGGCCTTTGGCCTGGAGAAGCCTTTGGCCTGGAGAAGCATGTGGCTGGTTAAGCTTTCAGGCTTTTAGCAGCAGTTCAGCTGAGACCCATTCTGGATGAGGGCTCGGGGCATCCAGTCTGAGGAAACAAGACCAGCTGAGGATTCAGCGAGGTGAGATAGCTGTGGCTTATTCTGTCTCTCTGACCTTCCAGTGTTCACCCCAATACCTGGCTGAGGTTTGATTTTATTAAGAAGAACTTTTAAGACTCATGCTACAGGAGACTCTTGAGGAAAGAAAAGAAGGGGTTTCTTTGGGTCCTGTTCTGTTCTAGACTACTCCTCTGACTCAAGGAGACGTGGTTCATGGCTGAAAGTTTAGTGCAATTCAGGGAGCTCTTGGCCTAGGGATGGTACCCAACCTTGGCAACTGATGATGTCCATTAGGGAGAGTATGTGGGAATGAGGAAGTTACCACTCAGATCTAACCCTGAGGACAATCAATATTTGAATCTCTGATAGAGGAGGAGGAACCCACATGGAAATTTCCAACCTACTGAGTGGATCTCAACTGAGCCCTTGGCCTCAGGAGCAGCTTGGAATTTATAGTTTTATAAATTTGTTTTCTGCTTGACCCAGAGTGGGCAGGAACATACACCACAGTACAGCACGGGCATGGGTCAGGAGAACTGAGCAAGCTGTAGTGTGGGGGATAGGTCTTGTGTGTCTACGGGTTGCCTCCCATCAGGCAGTATGCAGCACACAGTGTGATTGTTAGCTTTCTCTGTAACTCTCACATTAGTTCTGCTTTTTGATTTTTGACCTCTTATTTCTCCCTTACCTTGTAGCTATTCTCCATAACTCCAGGATGCAGAAGAGTGCTCTGTGGAGTGCTGAGGCTGGGAGGTGAAGGGTCTGGGTCAGTTACCAAGTCATGAGCAGGACTGGGACTGGAATCCGACTCCTGCTTCCTGGAATCGGGCTCTGTCCCTCCACTACTTCCATGCCTCTGTGGCTTGTCTCCAAAGTGTGCCATGTGCATCCTGACTAAGCAGCAATTTCCAGTAGGAAGCTTTCACAATTGCAGCACAGCCAGTCTGTGGGGAGACCGAGTGTGTTGCAGCCTCCTTGTTACTGATGGCTGCTCCAAGGATGTCACAATGCAGGTGACACTTCCCCCTCGGCATGTACCTAGATATCCCCTGATGTGGCCTGGGAGTGCAAGGTCAGTGGTGAGTTTTAGATGGAAATAGTCTTTATCCTCCCCTGTCTGCACATTTCCCTCTGCACTCAGTACCTCACTGGTAGGCCTGAGTGACTGAATGCCCTGCGTATCAATGTCCACATGGAGTGAACAGCTTTTGAAACAGTCCACATAGACATGTAACTGTGTCCTATTAGTGAGCTGACTGCTCAGAGATTCTCCTGCTGAGAAATATCCATCTCCCTGGTCTGCCATTCCATTGAAAGTGTTACCTTTGCTGTCAGCTCTGAGTCAAAAGCTATTAAAATATGCATCTTCTCCAAGATGGAAAATGCCATTTATGTCACACCTCTGAAATGTAACTCGGGTCTCTTGTCTGCCTTCCCCTGGGTCACTGCTGCATTCCCTGAGCAGGCCTTGGTCTTCTCTGTCTGTCTCTACTCCCAAATCCATCTTTCACTGTCTGTTTTAAGGTAAATAATTTCAGTCTCTGAAAATGCTGACGGGAATGAGCGAGCAGAAGGGAGAGCTTAGGCTGAGGGGTGGAAGCAAGTCATGAGCAGGATGATGGAGTGGGGTGAGAGCTCGAAGGCTGAAGTGCCCCTCAGGGAGAAGATGGGCTTCTTCTGTTGCTATGGGAAGGAAGGGGCAGTTAATTTAAAATTTAATGTGAAATGGTATTTCTAGGAGTCAAAGGTAAACTGGTCTACTGAGAAAGAATCATGGTTTCTTAAGCGTTCTATTTGCTTAATGTTTGCTATAAAAGGAGTGTTGTTCTGTTCGTCAGACAGAACACCTTGGAGTTTGGGGGCTTCTATTCTGTACATCTGCTTTAAGAAATAGTTGGGGGTGAAGGACTCTGGAGGAACTGAGGAGCTATTGACAGTTGATGGCTGCTGAAGGACCCAGAGTCACTTTTCTTGAGCTTGACCACCAAGAGGGGGGTGACCCCATGCCTGTGCTGGTATGGGCAGCACTAATTGGACTCAGCGAGTTAACAGGTAAATGAATAAACAAAAAATTATAAAAGCAGGAAGAAGTTTTTCCTTCTCCTTGGTGTGATATAAAATCAGAACTGCTTCTGAATTGCAACCAGTATAGGAGGGTTGATGGAGTGGACCAGAAGTTGAAGGAAGGTCCCAGGATATCCCCCCTTGTCTGTTAAGCTCTGTTATAATCCTAACATATGGCAGGCAATGAGATGCAGGATAAGTAATGGGTGGATGTTGCGTTCCTTGTGATGTTGATGCCTCCTGTAAATCCCTGGGTTGGGTGGGAATAAGTCACATATTTAAAGAAGTGAAAGTCTGCAGTTGAACTGCAGTGATCTGGTAAAGCTGGTGCTTTACAGTGAATCCTAAGGTGGCCCAGTGGCCAGATAAAGGGATTGTATCTTAAGAGATGGGTAACTGAGGGTTGGGGCTGCAGGGTTTTCTGAGAGCCTGTGACAGAGGAGCTTGGTCTTTTGGGTTGGGGTATTGAGGACATAGTCATTGGTGTCATATCCTGGGGGCCTGTCACTCCTGACCTGGTCTGGGATGGGAGTAGACTTTGCTTCTCACCATAGCTACCTTAAATTTGTCACAGGTGAGGTAGAAAGACTGTAGGGAGAAGATGGACAGAATCAAAGACTTGGGCAGCTGCAGAGCTTTTTAGAGGGCTTTTTGGAGGGTATCAATATTATTTGTTTTTAATGAAGTTCAGGTACTAGGGATGAAAGGGCATTTCCTTGACCCCATATTGTGGTGATATTTTGTTTGTGCTCTAACAAATAAAGCTTGCCTGGAGATCAGAGGGCAGAGCTAGCCACTAGTTAACCATAGAGGCCAGGCAGTGGTGGCACACGCCTTTAATCCCAGCACTAGGGATCTCATACCTTTGATCCCAGCACTTGGGAGGCACACGCCTTTAATCCCAGCACTAGGGAAGTGGAAACATGAAGTGATATATATGGCTGGGAAGAGAGAGGAAGTGATAAGGTGGGGAGGAGACAAGAGTTTGACCCCTTTTTGGATGAGGAGTTGGCGAGGTAAGAGGTGGCTGTGGCTTGTTCCTTTGTCTCTCTGATCTTTCAGCATTTACCCTAATATCTAGTTCTGGCTTTTTATTATTAAGACCATTTAGAAATTGTGCTATACCATACTGAATGTGTTGTGGAGTTGCCAGGTAAGAAACACCCTGCCCAGTGTTCCTGCTAAAGTTCAGGAGGAGTACCTATGACCAGGGTCACCCTGAGGGCTGCTGACTGTTGTCTCAATAGGAGCCGAGGAAGTCCTCAAACCCAGCGCACTTAATGTTTGGCCAAGATGAATGTTACATCAAGTCATTATGTGGAATTAGTTTGTAGAGCAGTTTTCAGTGAGACAGTTAAACACTGGCTTCCAAGAGATGAGACCACAGGACAAGAGAACTTTGAGTGGGACAGATCCCAAACTGAGGGTTGTGTTTTACGGGATGTCCTAGTTAGGGTTACTCTTGCTGTGATGAAACACTATGACCAAAGGCAACTTGGGAAGAAAGGGTTTATTTGGCTTCCACTTGCATACCACTGTTCATCAAAGGAAGACAGGATAAGAACTCGAACGGGGCAGGAACCTGGAGGCAGGAGCTGATGCAGAGGCCAGGGAGGGGTGCTACTTACTGGTTTGCTCCTCATAGCTTGCTCAGCCTGCTTTCTTAGAGAACCCCAGACCACCAGCTCAGTGGTGTCCCCACCCACAATGGGCAGGGCCTTACCCCATCAGTCACTAATTAAGAAAATGCCTCATAGGCTTGCTTATAGCCCCACCTTATGGGGGCATTTTACTAATTCAGGATCCCTCTCAGATGACCATAACTTGTGTCAAATTGACATAAAACTAGCCAATACAATTGGCCACCAGGGAAATGAAAACATGCACCATACATAACCCACCTACAAAAACATTAGTTGTCATTGTCCAAAGTGAAAATAACCTGTGTCTGTCAGCTAAAAATGAATTGACAAGATACAGGCTACATATACCATAGATGGTTGTGTTCTTCTAAAGTTTATTGAAGAAAGGTATTAACATAACGTAATATGGACAAACCTAGAAAATAGGACACTGAAAGAAATCACTTTGTCACAGAAGGCAACATGCTGTATTTCATTTACATAAAATGTCCTGAATAGACAAATCTGTAGATGCAGAAAGTTCATTAGAGTGGGGTAGGGTGTGATGGCTATGGGCAATGGGAGGCCGCTGTTAATAATACACATGGGGTTTCTTCGGAGTGATGGAAATGTTAAAAGGTATTTGGTGGTTATTCCACTCTATAAATGGTGTAACATGTGTATTTTAGCTCAGAATACATCAGTAACCCTGCAAGTAGAGTGTTTGCAGTTTGGAAAGATGGGGAGGAGAGGGGGTCTCTTGGATGGTATCATTTGAGACCTAAGTAGGTGAGGTTCACATCAGTTGGATGGAGGCAGAGAGGCGGCGGGTATGAATGATTTTAAATTGTAAAGAATCTCATCCAAGATTTGATTGGATTTCTTCTAGGCAACCCCAGTGTCCTCAAGAATTTTAATAGGTTCTGGATGTATCAATACTGGCACAGGGTAGACAAACAAGGCCCTGAGAGAGCTGCCTACCAGGCCAAACACGGTGCTTACCACAGGAGCACTGATGGAGATCTGAAGGGGCCATTTGCTCATGTCAGGGATGAAGAAAGAGGAAGCCTGGTGAGCCCATGAGAATGGGTACCAGGGTTCCTCTCCTGTGTCCTCAGGGGAAATCTGGTGAGTCCATAGTAATGGGTACCAGGCTTCCTCTCCTGTGTCTTCGGGGGAAGCCTTGTGAGCCCATAGTAATGGGTGCCAGGCTTCCTCTCCTGTGTCCTCAGGGGAAGTCTGGTGAGTCCATAGTAATGGGTGCCAGGCTTCCTCTACTGTGTCCTCAGGGGAGGCGGCTGTAACCACTGTGCAGCCCAGTTTTCCTTATTCTGCTTTGGTACACTTTCTTGTCATTCATAACTTCAGGATCTTGAGAACAGACGCTGAAGGATGACTGAAAGACACTAAAAATACAGTTTTCAGTTTTACAAATGACTGTTACTGCAAATAGATTTAAGGGGTTGGAGTTACTAAAAAGAAAACCTAAAATGGCTTTAAAAATCAAAACAAACCTGGGATATTTGAAGATTTAAAAAATCATATTCTATTACCCAGTCCCCCAAAGCATGAAGTCCCAGGACTTCAAATTTCCCTTCCAAAGGAGTAGTCAGTTACCTGCATTAAAATAACCACTGTACTAATGGGGAGCTATTGTGCAATTTTGACAAAAAGAGAGAAGTTTACCATTTTACAGGAGTTCTTTCTGTGACTCAGAGCACAGGGTAGATAAATATTTGCATTTTTTCTTTGCCAAACCTTTCTAGGAAGGAGCCAAATGCTCCAAGTCTGTCTCCATGCACAGCACATGCATACCTCTGTTTCCCCTCCTTCTGTGTCAACTTCTAATTCTGTCGAGATCTACCTTCAGGCTGTCAACATTTGGACAGTTAATGACTCTCGATTCAGGAAACCTTTATCCATAGTCCTGGTCCTCTTGGGTGTCTCTGTTTCTGAAGCATCAGACTTTTGATGGGCCCTGTATTGGAATACAAATGCTGTGCTTTGTTTGGCTGTAGCTGCAAAGTCCAGGATGTTCCTCTGCCCAAATGGATAGTAAAGAATTCCCAAATGGTTGGAGCAGCTGAGCCCTTGCCCACCCACCCCCCTTGAGAATATGTTTGTCAATGTTTAGACAAACCAAACATACTTCCCACTTCACAGAGCTAAAGACCATGAAACGAAAGTCAACAACTATGTATTCTCGGCAGCATATCCAGCCAACACGGAAGAGGTAGAGCTCTATCCCTTCTTCCCCCTCCTCCTCTTGACTTCAGGTGTCCAGATGCCCAGAATGTCATCATCTACATCATCCTCTCGGGGTTCAGGTGCCATTCATTTGCAGTGCTGTCACTTACATCATCTTGGTATAAGGACGGTTCATTCAGTTTCCTCTACAACAGTTACCTGGGTCTTTGTGCGGGGAAGGGCTCCCATTAGGCTGCTCAGAGGAGACGAACTTATAAAGGCTGTTTTACTCAGGTGGGGTTAGATGAACAAAGACAGCCTACACCTGTGCCTATCCAAGAACATGCTCTGAGGAGACTTGAAGATCATAGTTCAACCCCTCCTTAATACAGTTCCTCAGGTTGTGGTGACCCCTAACCATAAAAGTATTTCATCGTTACTTCATAACTGTAATTTTGCTATTGTTATGAATCACAATGTAAATATCTGTGTTTTCCGATGGTCTTAGGCGACCCCTGTGAAAGGGTCATTCGATCCTAACGGGGTCGTGTCCCACAGGTTGAGAACTGCTGGTTTGAGAGAATCTGGGCTGCTGCTAAGAGGTGTATGTCTACAAATCCTAGCCCATCCCACCTTCTAGTGTGCTACCCCCTAATTACGGAATTGGGATGTCTTTGGTACTTGGCTTTCTGATTGAGGAAACTGAGGCTTGAAGTGAGTCACTTTGTCCAAATTGGAAATGTCCCTCCAAATCTTCTGAAGGAAGGCCACTGTAGCCTCATTACTGTCATTGATAGATGGGGCACTTTTGTGGACTCGCCAGACTTGTCTTCTTGTCAATTTGACCTCTAATTTTGGTGCGTTCTTTAGCAGATGTTTGTAAATCCCTGTCCTTTTCACAAGCTCCCTCTTGTCTATGAGCTGAAGCTGCTGGCCCCTCTTTGTTCTGTGTTACATGTGGCGTGGTCTTATTGCTCTTTTCCACAAAGCATTTAAGAAATGAACTTGAGGAATCCACTGTTGTTTAGATGCCTGACCCAAAGCAACCATCTGTCTCGTTCAAGGGCAACTGGACTTTGTGGCGGGGACTCTTCCCATAGGTTCATATTCTTCTGGGTTTGGCAATGGAGGGGGCAGTAGCAACAAGGATCTTGCCAACAAAAATCACTAAAGCTTTGTTCTATAAAGAGAGTGAAGGAATGTTAGCTGAGGGTAAATTAAGTCTTTAAATGTGGTAGAATAGATATTGATTATGGTGTGTTTTGCGTTGTGTTACCCAACTCTATTGTCTTGCTAGCTCCTGGCTGTGTATGTACCTGCATATGTGTGTGCCTGTGTGAGTGTGTGTGTGTGTGTGTGTGTGTGTGTGTGTGTGTGTGTGTGTGCAGGGCATGTATGCACAGGGGCATGTGTATGTGCTGTATAAAGAGGCTCATCAATAGAGATACTGTTGGCTACAGGCAAGTTATTGACTACTCTCCCTCTCAGCAGGGTATAGGCAGATTTTGTTTTCTCTGAATGAGGCTATCTGGTTTTACTCAGAGGCTGCTAGTTCAGCTATTGACTGTGTGGTGTTCTCCTGTCTTTATTGCCTTCTAACCTCAGATAGCTGTGGGTGGGGAGGACTCTGTGTAGAGCGGAGAGATGCAGGTGACTCTTCTAGACAGCGTTATCTGGATGGGAACCACCAGATACTAACCAGATCTTGTGTGGGTGAGAAAAGACAACCTCAATTTTAATTTTGTTAGATGGGTGTCTGAGATTCGGCAAGTTTTCCTGCTTGCCTAAGAAATGATTGATTACTTCCTATTACTGGATCTCATCTAGCTCGTTAAAGGGAGCCTTTTGAGGACTCGAATGACTTTAGAGTCTTTGTGGATAGAATTCATTTGTGTTATAGGATCCACAGACTTGGGACATTGTACCAACGAGACCAGTGACTAAGTGAGCACTGTTGATGAATAGCTCTGATGTGGGTTGTATGCCTGCTTTGAGCTGTGCCATTACAGGAATTATCAACCAAGCTTTCAGGCTGACTGCGCCTGCTTGAATGCCTTGGTCTGAAGCAAACATTTCCCAGAGATGGATCCTGAGGTCAGATGCATATGTAGTTAAAGGACCTTGGCATAGTGAGAGGAAAGAATGCTAGACTTAAGATGTCTGGTTTGGGTTCCTCAACTTTGTGTGGCTCTTGACTCTTCGCTTAGAAGTGAGAAAAGAAGCAGCTGTAGAAGGTGGCCCCCTAGAGGGAGTAATAGCCACTTTTTTTTTTTTTTTTTTTTTTTTTTTTT
>CABHPH010142498.1:0-37824 GCA_902168325.1 Peromyscus nudipes
AAGACCTAGTCCATCCAAGACCTAATCCATCAAAGACCTAGTCCGTCAAATACCTAGTTCATCAAAGACCTAGTTCATCAAATACCTCATCCATCAAAGACCTGGTCCATCAAAGACCTAGTCCATCAAAGACCTAGTCCATAGTTCCAGGATCTGGGAAGGTCCCTAAATGTAATAACCCTGACTTTTGGATTCTGTAATTCTGCTTCTTGCTAGCCAAAATGTGTTAACTAAGATGTGGTTTTGTGCATAAAAGGCAAAGAACTACACAGTTCTTTGCATAAAAGGCTCAGAGCTACACAATTTGGGCAAGTTCCCTGTGTAACCCCCAGTTAGTGAATAAAACCTTTCTATTGGCCTTAAGAGTCTGTGTGTTCTCTGAATGAGTTACCTCGAAACAGTATGGTCTATTGTTCAGGATAACAGAGGTAGACACTGATGGATGATTGATGGATGGGGTCCTTACAGAGGGGAGAGAAGAGGATATTGGTCACAGGTCAGGAAAGTGGCCTCAGAGCTGCAGGAACCAGGGAGGTGGGGATGCGTTTAGATCTGATGAGGTAGAGTGTTTTGGTGTGAACTTATGGAGGTTCTCCATGGTTCAGTTTTTTAAGTGAAGGAGAAAGAAAGCTCATGGGCTATGATGGCCAAAAAATATGCCAGAGGTGGGAAAAGAGAAGATAAATTGCAACATCCAGAAGATGGGGGTGGGGGAGAGCATGGGAGGTTGTGCCAGAGAAATGTTACCATATTCATGAGCATCGTAAAGATTTGTTTTAGATTTATCTGGAGGAAACTCAGCAGGTTTTAGTTTTAATCTTTTTTTTTTTTTTTTTTGGTTTTTCGAGACAGGGTTTCTCTGTGTAGCTTTGCGCCTTTCCTGGAACTCACTTGGTAGCCCAGGCTGGCCTTGAACTCACAGCGATCCGCCTGCCTCTGCCTCCCGAGTGCTGGGATTAAAGGCGTGCGCCACCAACGCCTGGCAGTTTTAATCTTTTTAAATCTAAAGTAAACTGTGAATATAGACAGAGAGTTGGAGATAATTAAGATTTTCCTCAATGAAATGGGATAGAAAGAGACCAGGGCACAGGAGAAGAGAGTACAGGAGAAAAGGCAGGAAAATGATGTGGACTGGAAGGTAGGTATAGAGGGAGGAAGGAGGGGCACAAATAGATGGCACAAAGGCGGCCGCTTGGTTAGGTGTCTCTGCATACAGGGTTAGAGGAGTTTCATCATTCACCAAGTATCTTCATCAGAGATGTAGGATTATAAGTCATATCAGGGCTTTTGAATTTGCTGATATTAACATATCCCAGAAGCAGCCATGAGAGGGTGAGCCCCTGTGTCCTGATGATGCACACCAGGTCATTGCGGGGGAGGTTGCAGAGCATAAAGGCTAAGACCTCAGAGGGAAATTCTAAAAGGCCACTAAATCTCTCGGTTCAGGGTGAGGTAGAAGAAACTCTTCCCAGTTTGGTTGAGAATTCTCTGACTTTAGCAATGAAAGTCTTGTGGTTGAGAAAATACGACCGCCCCAGACAAATAGGAACACTTGCCTGAAATTGCCCATCGGGCTGGGTAAAGTAGGACAGCTAGTCATTAGACTCATGGTAAAGGGACCATTGGTGGCAGTGAGCCAGACATTGAAATCTTCAGAACAATTAAATGTACAAAAATTTTAAAGGGAGAATTGGGTACAGAGAACTCCAAAAAGAAAGTAATTCTAGCCAAGTACAGAAGATGAGGGGGATGATCTGGAAAAGGAAGTAAAGAATCATAGGGATGTCATCTTCTTGTCCGAACTGTTGTGGGAAGAAACCTGGGCTCAGAGTGTAAAGATCAAGAGAGCATCCAAAGAGGGTTAAAGGGAGAGGGTTTGCACACTGACGCTTGACCAAGAACAGACTCAGAAGAATAATGGAAGTTGGAGCTGAAAATGTAAATAAACCATGGAGAGCTATAATAGTGATAAACATGGAGTTTCCAAATAAATAAGAGGAGTCTATGTAAAATTCAAAGGCAATGATTATAGAAAATTGTTTTGATAAAGTATAGATTACCAGAATTAATTCCTCAAAAGAGTATTAGAAATATAAACAACCACAATCAATTTCTATGGAGGAGTAGGGAAAATACAAAGAACATGTCTTTAGGTCAATGTGGTATGAGTAAGCATGGCTTATTCATGAATGCATGCCACACCAACTCCAGTGTCGTCCGTGTGACATGAACAATTATGTCAATAATAGCGGATGGGAAATACGTGTCCTACGGGACTGAGCTCCCTGGAGGTCCCTGGCAGAGTGCCCGTGTTATGCTTCCTTCTCGAAGGAGACGTTCTTCACGGATCATGAGCTCCCTGGACTATGGGTTCTGTATAACTGCTTTTCTGATAACGTTCTAATTAATCTATGAAGCACAGCCAAAATTAATTAATGCTTGGGTTGTGAATTATGGAGGAAAGGGGAAACTGGACATGGACCTTATTTAGATATAGCAGAATGAGCTATTCTTTAAAGACCCCAAGCCGCTAGATATATAAAGACCCCAAGCCGCTAGAAAGTATAATAGTTCAGGCATTTCTAGGGAATGAACACTCACCCACTAGGAATCCTTTAGGAATCCCAACTAAAGTGATTTATGGTAGAAAACGTTATCTCATAGAAGGCAGATGGTGGGCCCCTCTGTTGAGGAAGTTCAGCTTGGGAAACTTAAGGACTACAGCAGAACCCCTTCCCCTTACAGGAATAAAAGTACAAGAGTCCATATTCCAGCAGGTAAAAAGGTTTTATATTAAAAGAGATATGTGATAAAAGAACTAAAGAAAGACTTAGGGAGGATCTGCAGCATCCAAATTGGCTAAATGGGAACCAGAAAAGTAAAAATGAATAATAAACTAGCGAGCGGCTGAGATAAAGATGAAGGACACAGCTGCAAGAAGCCTATACAAGTCTAGGGACTGCTCTTTGGGTCATAAAGTTCTTGTGGGTAAAGGGATATGTCTAGCACCGATTAATAATTGTGTGCTTGCTGATTTTTTAAAGATGATGTAATTGAATTATTGCCAAGCTCTTGTTGTTCCTTGTATGACTTGATAGTTTTCTTTTCTGTATATAAACTACTGATTTGCAGAAGTAAAATTGCAGCAAATTCAAACCACTTCTGAGTGTGTTGTCTGTCTGTCATTTGCCGAATCCTTGCCTTCCTGACTACCCAAGCCTTGGTTCCCCTACGGTCGTGGTACCCCCGATGGGCTAGTCCGTGGCAAATGCAAAGATGCTCACATTAGGAAGTCTCTTAGTATTGTAAGATAATTTTTGAAGTTCTTTCTAGAAACTATTCTTTTAAAAACTTGTTTATTTTGTGTGTGTGGATATTTTGCCTGAATATATGTTTATTCACTACATTCATGCCGTGTCAGAAGAGGGCATTAGTTTACCTGGAACTGGAGTTATAGATCTCTGTGAGCCACCATGTGGGTGCTGGGAATCAAACACTGGTCTTCTTCAAGAGCAGCCTGTAGCTAGAGTTTTTCTGCCGGGCCCACAGTCAGGACAAATCTCTGCCACCCGCCAGTCTCCAGCTCCCAAGTCCCGCCAGTCTCCGAGCCCACTTATAAAATAAACACACAGACGCTTACATTATTTAAACTGCTTGGCCATTAGCTCAGGCCTATCATTGTCTAGCTCTTACTCTTATATTTAGCCCATTTCTAATAATCTCTACTTTGCCACGTGGCTCGTGGCTTACCGGTACCTTACATCTTCCTTCTCCTGGCTGCGGCTCCAGCCAGTCTCCCCTCTACTTTCCTGTTCCCTCAATTCTCCTCTCTGTTAGTCCCGCCTATACTTCCTGTCTGGCTACCGGCCAATCAGCGCTTTATTGATACAGAGTGATATCCACAGCAGCAGCCACTGTTCAAACCACTGAGCAAGTCTGCAGTTGTGAGCCCTAGTCATTATTTTTACTTCTTTAAGAGGGTTAACTGCTCTCTTTAAGCAATTATAGAGACGTTGAAAGGGCTTGAAGGGAGTTGTTTGGGGAGGAGATAAAAAGCGATTGAAAGGGAAAGGAAGTAACATACAAACAGGAAAGGCACAGCCCAGACAGACTTAATGTCCATGGGGAAAGCCTTCAGAAGATCTGGAGGCAGGGCAGAGAATCAGCAACGGCTATGCACTCTCCCTCCTTGGGTGTACGCAGCCTGTTTGCAAGAAGCGGCCCATCAAGATGCCTCTAGGCTCTTCCACAACATCCTCTGGGCATGTATGATCCTATGCATCTTACCTTGTTCCTTATGCTGCTCTCTCCTTCCTTTCTGCTGATAAGGTTGTCTGAGATCTGTGCCTACCTTTAGGCTGCTCCAAAGGGAAAGTGAGCAGCACATTGACATCTCACTCCAACTTCATGTGTTTTTTTTTATCCAGTTCCCCCAAGAACACTCGTACAGTGTTCTATTGGGATCCAAGGAGGCCTCAGGACTCATGATTCTATTATCATTTCTGACTGAGAAATAAAATATCTGTCTGTGTGGACAACCTTTCTAACCTCAAAGAAAGCTCTTCGATGGTCCCCTTCCTTGGCGCTGAGGGCTGGGGAAGTTCCCAGGAAGGAAGGAGAAGATTCAACCCCAGAGGTCTATAAGTCATTCTTCAGTGCTTATCTTACACAGGGTAGCGTGCTTGCTGAAGCTTTGCCCACAGTCTACTTCTTCTCCCTTGAAATATAGTCACTGGGTGGATCTCAGCTTCTCTTATTATGGGTAATTGCTCTGAGGCAATTACTGCCCACATCTCAAAGGCCCAGCTGTAGGGCTACCTCCCTGGAATCAGACTCTGAGATCTACCTACACTAAGTATGCTGGAGAGCAGAATTAAGATGTAAAACCTCAATGGTTTCAATGGTTTTGCTGCAGCTACATGTGGATTTGGTACATCGGGCAGCCCTGAAGCTGAGACGACCCTTCGGAACTTCCCAGACTAAGACAAGAAGCAGAACCCTACAGGAGTTCACTCTAACCTCAGGGAATGGGGGGCAGGGTGATGAAGGACTGACTAGCTAATCAGTTCATCAAAGAATCCAATACAAAAATTTCCACGCTACTGCTATCTTTATTCTTTTATTCTTAAGTCGCCTTTCTCAATGGCAATTTGCTGTGTCATTCTATCCAATATTTTACTGCAGGGAATAAGAAATGCAAACCTAGATGACTTACACCACGGTGACTGAAATCCAAAAGTTCTGAAAAGTGACACCACAAACAGAGGAGACCTTCAGTCAAAGACCGCTTCCCGTATCCCTGGGAACATCACTCAACCTAGCATTTGCCACCAACAAGTGCACCCCCCCTCCACCCATCACAGGGGCTTTGAATTTATTACCTCTGTTTCCTCTAATTAGACCTTTGGAGACCTAGACGAATCACACAGTCAATTGTACGTTAGAGAAGAAACTGGCTCTCAAAGGGTACCATTGCATTTCCTGTCAAGATTTGCTCATTACTCTCTGTGAAAAAGATCTACATCCCCTTTGTAATGTCTGCGTTGGCACAAACGCCACCGAAATTCGCTGAAACTTAAGTATTTGTTGCCAGAACACTTCTAATACAAATGCGTTGTAAAAGACGGATTTACTGATACGATTTCAGGCATGGATGCTTTACCATTAAATTGCAAAGTGGTTTCAGATCAGGGTTGACTGTTTGACTTTGGGCAATCCCCCTTCCCTCTCATTGTGTTTGTGTCTCTATCCACAGAGGTGCTGGGGAAGAAGTGGCTGGGGAACAGATACCTGTTCTGCGCAAAAGAAGACATTGTTCTCTGGATGAAATGCATTCAGCCACATAAAAGCCACTCCGAATTCTAGTGGAGAGCAAATTAAATCCTCCATCTTTCTCAAGGATAGCTTAGGATGGTACCAGTGTTCTCAGACTGAGAACCCATTTGGATTCCATGCGTTGTTTAAACTGAGGTTTCTGGGCATGCTTATAAAATATTTTGCTTTAATCTTCCTGAGATGGAGCCCACAGGTGAGAAGTCTGTCACAAATACATACCCAGCCAATCGAAGTGCAAGACCTACCTGTGCAGGGACTGAGAACACATGATCACACGATGCGTTCCCTTCCCTCTTCCTGTTACTGCTCACTATCATAGGACTGTAGGTTGGGGCACTCGGTGGCTCTGAGCTTCCAGTCTGCAACTTGTACATCTTGAGTAAAAGCAGATTCCTCTTTAGAGTTGTGTTAAGAAGCATGAATGATGTTCCTTGTAATATACAAACCAATGCTTAAATGAGTGTTAATTGAAGGGTGAGCCACATACAGATGCATGAGGTTTCTTGGGAACAGAGGGATCCCTGGAAATGAGTCAGCTATGGAAATATTAACTAAGAAAGGGGCAATCAGGAAATCTGTATGGCATTTTCTTAGACAGGCAAAAATAGGAAGTGCAATAAAGAATGAGTAAGTGGTTGTTTTTTTTTCCCCCAGAACTATTTACTTCAATGGCATTCAAGATCATGACCACTTTGATTATTTATCTGTAGGAGTCATAATTTGAAATAAAAATACACCATCCAAGCTGTGCATTATAAATATACATGGTTTTATTTCCAGATGATTTTCCGTAGGTGTGTTCTAAAAAAACAGCAATAGCTATATGGTCTCCAGAATTAATTATGCTTGGGTGAACAAAACTGTCATCTACCTCAGATTAAACAAACTTACCACTATTCCCTTCTTTAACCATCAGCAAAATGAAGGAGGTTACAGTTCATTGTCCCCTTGACAGGCATTTAAAGTGAAAAACAGCGCCGTACTAACCTTATACCTTTCCCTCCCAGGAAGCCTTCCTGTGTCTCACAGGTCAATCACCCTCTGGCTCAGGCGGTGATGAACGGCTTTCTTCCAGTCACTAAGCCTTAGCATCTACTGACGACAATCAGGGGTAGAGGAAAGGGTGGCTCCAGATACACTCATAACACACTCAGTGAGAATCTAAGGACCACTGTGACAGATCTAACCTCAGGAAGTCTGCAAAGCTGTCAATGGCTGCTTGTAAACGCTGCGGCTCAAAATAGAAAAAAGAAACACACACAAAAAGCCATGCATTTCCCTGTCACAAAGATGTGAAACTTGGCTGAAGCCTTCTGGACTTATCCCTCTCACTGATATTAAAAATGAGCTATTGGTTTTCCTCACCCTGTACTATCTGCTGAGGAGAACTAGCAGAGATGCACTCACGGCATGAAGCAGGCCAAGGTTATTAGGCTATAAAGATGAAATGTTGGGAAAGTTTTGACAACATGTTGAACTAATTAGAAAGTACCAAGGAACACAAAGCAAGTTACCATTATGTGAAACATTGAAGGCTTTCTGTCCCCAAACTCTGGTCATTCTGTCCATGGATGGTATCTTTTAAAGCACATTCTTCCAGGAAAAAAATATCACTAAAGATGACTGGGTCATTTTAGAGACAAGAATGGAGTACTTTTCAGGAAGAAACAATGCGAGAAAAACTTGGTGTCTAAAAAATGTCACAATAAAAATCTAGTCAATATCTCCCTCTCTATTCAAATCAAGAAACTAAGTCTCATGCAGCCAATGACTGGTCTGGCCTCAGATCCATCCCATGTGAGTGAACCCACCCCTGACCCTGCCTGGAGTGCCAGGACCCAGAGGCTGGATGACCCAGAGACCTAGGATAGAACCAAACACGACTGGAAGAGAAAAAGTCAATGGAATGATGCCTAACTACATTCTGCTAGATTGGTGACTACCTCAACTGTCATCAGAGAACCTTCACCAGTAACTGATAGAAACAGATGCAGAGACCCACAGCCAAACAGTAGACTGAGCTTGGGGAATCCTACTGAAGAGAGGGAGGAAGGATTGTACGAGCCAGGGGGTTCCAGGACATCACAATGGAACCCACAGAAACAACTCCCCTGGGCTCATAGTAGCTTACAGACTCTGGACCAACAGCCAGGGAGCCTGCATGGGACCGACCTAGGCCCTCTGCATACGTGTGACGTTGTGTAGCTTGGTCTACCTGTGGGACTCCTAACAATGGGAGCATGGCCTGTCTATAATGCTTTGGCTGGCTTTTAGAAAACTACTCCTCATACTGGGTTGCCTTACCCAGGCTCAATACAAGGGGAGGAGCTTGGTCCTCCCTCAACTTGATATGCCATGCTTTGTTGATACCCATGGGAGGCCTGCCCCTTTCTGAATAGAAACAGAGGAGGAGTGGATGGGGCAGAACAGAGGGGATGAATGGCTACTACAGTCTTTCTTCCTCCTCTTCCACATAGTTCCCTGAGCCCTAAAGGGGGGGGGGATTTGATGGAGAAATCCCATTTAGTACTGAGTTTGTCAAGGTCTCTCATTCTCTGCACATTGTTGAGTTATGGGTCTCTTCATTTGCTCCTATCTACTTCAGAGGGAAGCTTCTCTGTTAATAGCTGACCAAAACACTGATTAATGAGTGTAGCAGGATGTTGTTAGGAGTCATTTTATTGATAGTGTCTTTAGCTTAACAATAGTATTTGGTTTCCCTCTATTTTCATGGCTTATCTAGTCTCAGGTTCTTGGCCAAAACTGAGCAGTGTCAAGCTACAGTACCTTCCAGACCCAACAGGACTGATACACATACAAGTTCACAGAGCCTGTATTAGGAGGCATAGGGCCTACATAGGTCTAAGCCAGATGGGGTCCCAGTGATGACAGAGGAAGTGAACATGAGCCCCCCATCTCTAACACAGAAGCTATCTCCAGTTGATAACATCTCATAAAGGAAAATTTAGTTTTCATCAACAGAGTCTCAGTGGGGACACAAACCATATTTAAAGGCAGTACCTATGCCCAACAGTAGATGGCCAGCGCAAAACAAACTTAATGGTATTTTTTAAGGTTCTTTTTGTTGTTGTTTTTTTGTCTCGTAATGCTGGCCTTCTGTTTTAACCTTATAGGTCATTTGCTTATATATTATGGTTTCTGATTTGAGGTTTTTAGGGGATTTCTGCATATGTGAATATGTGTGTCTCTGCATCTGTATGTGTTTTATCCTCATCATCAACATTATTACTATTATTATTATTATTTTACTATGTGTGTGCTTTTTCTTTGTTTTTTTCATGTTTATTTTGTCTTGTTCTGGTTTGTTTTTATTTTTATCTTATTTTATTATTATTATTATTATTATTATTATTATTATTATTATTATTAAATGACTGTTTTCTTATGAGTGACAGAAAAAAAAGTATGAATTTGGGTGGGTGTGGAGGATCTAAGAGAAGTTAGGGGGAGCCAAAATCAGAATGTATTTTATGAATAAAATCTATTTTTAATAAATACAAATTAAATAGATATCCCAATTTAGAAATGATTGTTTTACAGTCTCTTATTCTCTGCCCACTGGCCAGTTGTGAGTCTCTGTGTTAATTGCTGTATAGCACAAAAAGAAGTTTCCCTTATAGGGGTCGTGTGATGCACTACCATGGATAACAGTGATAAGTCATTAGGTGTAGGTTTAAAGCTATGTCCATTGAACCGAATAATAGTAGTAAGTTTCCCCTAGGGCTTGTATGGTCACAGGTTCTTGGTCCCAATTATTTAGCAGCAAGTCCTAAATTCAATCAGAAAGTGGTCGGTCACTCCCATAACGTTCATGTCACCATTGCACAAGCGAGCATGTCCCTGCCAGCTTAGTCACTATTGTAGTTCACAGCTGGATAGACTGATTATTATTTTCTCCCCCAGTGGTGTGCACAGCCCCTGACAGCACCACGAAAGCTAGCCAGTAGGGATGAAGCTTCCAGGTGAGCACCAGCTCGACTTTCCCACGTTCTATGACTCAGTATACGGTAAGTATGTTCAGCAGCAGGGTCTTACCATACATTTCTGGAGAGGAGCCAAGAGCAAAGGCAATAGCCTGTAATGTTTGGGTGTCTACAGGACTCCACTGACCAACAACTCCAAAGGAGTTAACTCATTCCTGGTACTGGGCTTTCTTTTTGATAGTTCATGGTATCTAGGATGGGTGATGTTCCCTTATTATCAGGTAACTCTATTTAAAGTCTGGTTTTTTTTTTTTGTGTGTGTGTATGCATATATTATAGGACATTTCTATGGTAGTTGACTCTATATGACTTTCTCAAGGTTCAGAGACCATCATAGAAGAGGGGGGAGAAAGACTGTAAGAGCTAGAGGTGGTGGATGACTGTAACGAATTACCGTTTTCTGAACACAGAAGGGCAATTTCACATATAAATTGCAGCATTTGTGACAGCATGCATAATAATCTGCAAGCTCAAGCTAGATGAAATTCAAGCATGGAAAAGGATGTCACCATGGAGCCCCATCTCCAACTGAGGAGCAGTTGGCAGTTGACAAAAATTCAATGGGAGGGAGAATAAGTTTTCCTTAAGTGTATGAACTCTGGTAGGTCATCCATACTGTAATAGATGGTTCCACACCCAAGAGTTTATGGGGTGGCACAAAATTGAATACTGTGAATTAAAATAAAAAAGGACATAAAATTTGGAGTGGGTTGGGGAGGTAAGGTGGATCTAGGATGGATGGCGGAGGAGTGATAGGTGACTGTGGTGGAAATGCATTGTATGAAATGCTTAAAGGATTAATTTTTTAAATGAAAATAAATAAAATCTGAAAACAAACAAATAAAAAAGGTACTTGGTTTCATATCCAAAGAGGAATATCACAGCACCTAAATTCTTCATTTTCTCAATGTAAAATTAAATACCTAAGAGACTTAATGAGAAATACATATTGAGACCAATACTTCAGCTACAGAATTACTTTCTTAATTTTGTAGGGTCAGTTTTAAAACACCCAAATGACTCATAATTACAGTGTGCACTAGATTTTCCTTTACAAATCAAAGTAATTATTAATCAATAACTTGTTGTCCTCTCAGATTGTTAATATATATTTTTATGCTTTGAATAAAACATCAAAGTATCAACCAATTTTCAGATCTACCAGTCCATAAATGTGATCTTTTCTGTAGTAAGGATCACATATTTTACCCAATGTATGTCTGACATTCTGATGTGCCTAGGACACTTTGGTATGTCCCTGACTCCAGTCTATTTTCATAGGTCTGAAAAACTACTTGTAGGAAAAAAAAAATTCACTTACAGAGAAGAAGCAACCAGGTGTGACACATTTATAACAAAGCCTTTGACACTGAAAGAGAATAAGAAATTTGAATGCTACCTAGTGGCTGTCACTCAAGGACATCTCCAGCCCAGATGCCTGTCTAGAAAGAGAGAAAAACATAATGAAAAATGAAAGCAGTTTCATTAAAAAAAAAACACTGAAAATGTTGGTGTGCAAGCAAGTGTTGCTTGAAGACCCTTCTGAGGGCTTACAAAACAAGAAGAGAGGCATTCTACGCTCAGATCCTCTTGCCATTGACCTACTCTGAGACTCAGAATTTGGCAATGATATGTGGGGGAGCAATAGCAGAGCCTACTGGAAGATTATGGCACCCAACTCTCCCTTTGAACACTAATAGAGCAGTGGAACGTAATAGGTATAGTTGTCCACGACAACAGATATCCCTTGTTATCCTACTAGTAGGGTATACTCCTACAAATGGTTGGTGAACATTGTAGAAGCAGTGTGCAAGTGGGTTCCAGACACGGTGAAATTTATTATAATAACATCAATTATTATAACATATAAATGATGAAATTATGACTAATGAATAAATAGTCCCACCACTGCTTACGGCTTAGATATGTCTTGGGAACTCAGATTAAATTTAATGCTGTGTTAGTGCCTGTTGTCAGTTGAGTGCTGGGGAATCACTGAATGGTGGAATGGGAACAAGAGAGTAAGTAAGCCAATGTCCCCATGTACTGGTACACTTGAGTCATTTAATTATAATGTAGTCAATATAAGTTTAATAATAAATAGCTGTCTTTAGCCATTGTCAATGTAATTCCAATGTCTGTGAAATTGTTTAGTTTCTGTTCCTACTTTTACAGCTTCAGGGATTTCTCTGGAACAAACACTCTGACACCTCTGAGACTGGAAGAGAGAGATTCCCTCAACACGACCACTAACCAAAGCCTATTTAGTTGAAGAAGTGAAATCAGAACATACACAATGGTAAAGCAATCAATAGGTGTCTCACCCAAAGCATCCATCTTTGATCATCTATGATGAAGTAAGCCAGTCAACACATTCATGTTTTTAAATTGCTTATTGTGATGGCTAATCTTGATTGTTAACTTAACTACATCTGGAAACAAATAAAACTGAAGCCGCTGGGCACGCATGTGAGGGATTTTCTTGATTGGCTCATTTGAGGTGGGAAGACTTACCCTAAATCTGGGTCACACCTTCGGGTGGCAGCCTACATCAAAGGACATGGAATAAGGGAGCATTTGCTTTTAGCCTGCTTGCCCTCACTCTCATATGTAAGTTCATCTACCCTGTTGCTGAGGCATTTTTTTGTGGATATTAGCACCTATTTCTTCCAGATACCAATGTAGTTTGAAGACCAGCGGCTCTCTAGAATTCCCTGGGACTCCAGCACCAGGTTTGAGCTACTGAGACATCCAATCTTCTGGATTGAACAACTACTGGATGTTTGGCTTTTCTATCAGAAGACAATCATTGTTGAACTGCTCAGACCACAGCCTATAAATCCAATATATGTGTGTGCATGTGTGGGTGTATGTGTGTTCATTCTATCAATTCTACTATTTAGAGAACCCTAGCAAATACACTTGTCAAAGGAGAAGCAAGGTAACTTTAGTGTTTTTGGTACATATAAGATCTATATGTGTATAAAATATAGGCATAGGGACATATGTACAAAATCATGTATTTTAGCTTACATGTGCATGCCCAAGCCTACTTTTGCTCTGTACATGCATGTGTATTGTAATGAGTGTTTTTGGTTCATGGGCCTCGTTTTCAGTATCAGCTTCTTGATGGTAGCCACATCTGACTTTGCAAAGTATTTGTACTAGAGAATGCCACTGGGTTGGGGGGCTTTTGTTTTGTTTTTGATAGATGGTCCATTTTTGTCTGGGGTCAATGGGAACATGTCCTGTGGATCATTTTTTTAAAATCTATAAATCTGTCTAGTTGAGCTTTTAGAATTCTCGGGAAGGTTGTGGGAGAGATGGATGTCAGATGGTTGTAAAAGAAAATTGACTTAGACATTTAAATAACAACAGAAAAGCTTGGTTCCCAGCATTTACACAAGAAAAAAATGAAAAATTATAACAGGCAAGGTGACATTGGTTGAACATAGTTACATTAGGCAAAATCACAAGTCAGAGGGCGGTCCTGAATGTGTGACCCTTTCTACTAGCTCCATGAGAAAATACATTAGTTAAAGACCCCCAGGTCTCATCTGATAGGTGACATTAAAAAGTAGCCTTGACCTGGGGCCAAAAATGATTATACACATCCCAAATTAGACTGAAGGGCTCATTTAAAATATTCTAAGTATTTTATATTGTTTCAGGGCGCTGTATTTGCAAAGCAGAATTGGTGAGGTCTGAGTGTATCTAGCATGGAGAGAGGTCAGTGTTCTCTGAGACTCAGAAGGAAATAAGGGAAATGTGATTAGTGGAGAGGGAAATGGAGTGTCTGCAGCAGGTCAGTTCACACCACAGTCCCACATGGCATAATCATGAATTGTCTCATAGATATTTTACCTTGTAATTTTATGTCATAATATGTTAGCTAATGAGCCAAGTGTGGTGGTGTACTTTTAAAGCCAGCACAGGGAAGCAGAATCACTGTGAATTTGGGGCCATCCTGGTCTATACAGCAGTTCCAGGAAAGCCAGAGCTATGTAAAGACCCTGTCTCAAAAACAATAAAACAAAACAAAAACAGCCAACCAGACAAGCAAACCGAAATATTGGTTGATACCAGTGAGTGCTATCAAAGTCATCCTATTACTTAGTAGTTATTGAGCTTGTCTGACATTTCCCTTTCTTGAAGCTAGGTTTCCTAGCTGTGAGGTGAAAAACAGTAGCTGCTTCTAAACATTTTAAAAGAATGACCTATGAGGATGAAAAGAGAGCACGCCCATACGAGCTCCACGAGCTCCGTATACATGTGGAGCTTCTGCTCATCTCCACACACAAACATACAGGTCCAGGAACAAAGAAGTAAAGAATGAAAAGATAAGGGGAAGAGGGAAGATGGAGAGGAATAAGAGAAGAAATTAGCTACATAGTTCACGGCATGTTTTCTCTAAAAGAAATCAATAAGGCTAGGTACCGGAACATACCTGTTCTCAGAACTCAGAGGCAGAAGCAGAGGATCACAAGTTCTAAGCCAGCCTGGTCTACACAGTGAGTTCCAGACTTGCCTGGGCTGTAGAGTGATAGCTAGCTTGTTTTAAAAACCAAAAACCCAAAGAATGAGGGGTGCAATGGGCAGCAGCCTGATTCTTGTGATCTGGTTCTGGGCAGATGAGCTTCATTTAGGACTAAACCAAATAAAAGATGGAAAAAAAATGTATTCACTAGCCACAGATTTGTAACTCATTAAAACAACCATGGAGAAGGCTGTCTTATAGCCTTGTTACTCTGTGAATGTGGCATGCTAAGGAAATTAATAACAATTAATAAAACAATAATTAATAAGTAAGGGTTGTGTGTATGAAGAAAATTTAACCCACTTGAGTATAAAGTTTCTGAACTGCCCTCAGGCTCTTTAGCAGTATCATTTACACATAAATAATTGACACCCAATTAGAAATCATTTTGATCTGTTCATTAAGCAGTCTCAAAGGACTGCTAGTAAGCAATGCTTTGTTTGACTAGTTCCAATTATTGTATTAATTAAAATTTTGTTGAATAAACAAGTTCAGCTTCAATTACTTAATTAATTAACTGATATAATAGAAGCACGATAATGAAAAAGGACAATTTCATGATGAAGACTAAAATGCCAGATTCGTTTCCCAGGAAATATGAATTACTGTGATATCAGTACCGTTGCATTCCTTTTCCAATGCTGGCCCTTTAATTTTCAAATATTTTACAGTTGGAGCCCTTGGCCTCACTAGCCTTAGCTGTCAAATCATAACATCGGCATATTTGTCTCCAGCTTCCACATCCAAGCTCCAAGAGGGGCTTGGTCAGCGAGCTTGCTCATAGGCATTTGAATTTCACTGAGACGAGCTGCTCTGCCTGAATGATTCACAATGCAGAGAAGGGAAGTAATGATATTTCTAGTCACTGTGGCTTTAAGACACAAGAAAAATGCATGGAAACTTGATAGATCTCCGTAGCATTTTGTTAGCCTATTTAGCTTCCTAATTCTCTTTCATACTTTGAAAATGTGCCAGGCTTAGCGGGTGCTTTCCCGAGGAGTGTTAGGAATTCCTGGTGAGGACCAAGGGAGCAAGGAAGATTACCCAGTGTGAAAATGTTCGCTTCTTTCTCAGCTTTTAAATAAAGCTTCTCATTGATAATAGCGATGAGGGCAGAGCCACGTCCTCTCCAGAGAGCTGTTGACTTCTCTCTGCGCAAACTCCCACTGGGACATTTGCCAAGTCGTAGAGGGCAGATGAGGCAGGAGACAGGGATGTTCGCTCACACTCAACAGTGAGAGAGCACCGAAGGGGAAGCTGGCAATTGAAGTGACCATCTATCCACATCAGTTTTGGAGTCCACTCGCATCCAACCAGCACAACCTGGACCTGTGCTTATCTACCAGCTCTTCGGCTCTCTTCCACACTTCCTGGGGCTTACAGCCATGCCATGAGGCTCTCCTTCTTTGGCCTACTCCAAATGAATGTGGGCAGTAAAAAAAAAAAAAAAAAAAAAAAAAAAACACTCATCTGGAATGGGCTTGAGTCATTTTAAAAGAAGTGGTTGTGGAGAATGGAAGCCCCGTGGAGGACAGAAACCAAGGCTCCCTTTTCAACTTTACTCACTACCTCCAGGATCATCACCATGCCTGCCTTATGTTGGATTTCAAAGAAATGTTTGGATACATAATAACAGATAGTGTTTGGATACATAATAACAGATAGTGTTTGGATACATAATAACAGATAATGAGGGGGGCAGGGAGTAGTGATGGCACAGGCCTTTAATGCCAGCACTGGGGCAGAAGAGTGAGTTTCAAGGCCAGCCTGATCTACAAAGCAAGTTCTAGGACAGCCAGGGCTACAAAGTGAAACCCTGTCTTGAAGGGGAAAGAAAAAGAAAGAAAAGAAAGAAAGAAAGAAAGAAAGAAAGGAAGGAAGGAAGGAAGGAAGGAAGGAAGGAAGGAAGGAAGGAAGGAAGGAAAGAAGAGAGAGAGGAGGAGGGAGGGAAAAAGAAAGAAAAAAGAAAGAAAGAAAGGAAGAAAGGGGAAAAAAGAAAATATTTAGATACATAATAACAAATAATGCTAAAATAACTATAAAATGAAACCGTGAACTGGCCAGATAGATCTATGGATAAAGACACTTCCTGTGAAGCCTGGGGACCCAAGTTCAAGCTTTAGGACCCACGTGATGAAAAGACACATGCATACACACAGGCTCACATGCATGCACACATACATGAACATACGTGCATAAGTAAAATGTAATAATGATTAAGAGAAAGCATGTACTTAGGGTCTGGTATGCCAGGCTGCTTTGTTCAATTTCTTTTGTCTTTTTCATAATTCCTGCTGTTTTGATAAGTAGGTTCTATGGAAAGAATTTAAGTTACCATGATGTTAATTTCTACTGTTAATTGTAACCAAGATAAAAGCGTAGTCCAAGGGATTCAAGACTGACTTGCATGAAAGTCTAAATGTATTCTGTATCAGTCTGAAATTGTACTTGGCTGAACTCTGAAGGCATAGAATCTGATAGTTCATTAACATTTCCCAGAAGCTTTCAAAGTGTTACCCATTGTTCAGGCAACTATCCAAGTTTTCTCCAATACCCAATTTAAAATCTGCCAAAGCTAATGGTCATTTTTTTAAAAGTTAGAAAATATGTATTAAGTCAGTCCAGCATTGTGGTTTCCAAGACTTCAGCATCTAGTAATAGTGGCCTGGGTCATCGGAAGTAGCTCAGTCACTAAGGACAGCTAGAAAAGGCAAGTATGAGACAAAATTCACCCACTTAAGGCATCAGAGAGATGAGGGAATGATGGGAAACATCTGGCCAAGACTGGAAAGAGAAAAGGCTGCCTACTCTAACAGGGATGGTTTTGCCATGAGAACATGTGCTGATCCTGAGGCTGCTGGGAACGTCTCAGAATTTTCATCACATTAGAAGGGCAAGGGCTGAATACCAAATTCTATAAACCCCTGGCATTTTTGGATTTAGATCTCCAAAGTCTATATTCCAGGAATAAACAAAGTTGACAAGCTTCAAATTATCCTTTGAACCCCAAATCTCCCACTCTGAAAATGGATTGAAATAACCCCGATTATTAATATCACTGGGTACTTGAAGACATGAACAAAGTGCTGCCAGAAAGATACTGCATTATTCTATTCCAAAGATCATTTCTCATACCTTGCTCTGCTCAAGTGCTGCCCACAACCAATGATACAACAAAAGCCCACACAAGGTAAGATGGTGAAGAGCAGGAAAGCCAGGCAGTTAGGAACACACAAGGACTCCCCAGGTCGCTTGGGGTTTATGGATCTTAAACTCATTAACACAGACTTGAGAACTCATTTGATGACAATAGAGTTATTAGTGTTTTTCTAGATACACTCAGAAATATAAATGCTCATAGGTCATGGGCTCTTCTTTCACAGTATTTATGGTGCAGTCATGGAAAATATGCATGTGTCTTTTCTCTCTTATTTATTGTTTCATGTTAGGATGAAATAGCTAAACAAACTATGTAAACGTAGTTCCTATCACCATTAAACCTTCAAGTGCTCACCAATCTGATTACCAGTGTAGGCCAGTTCAGGCACCCTCTCCACTATTGCTAGTAGTCTAATCTGGGGTCATCCTTGTGGATTCCTGGGAATTTCCTGAGTTCCGTCAAAGAGAGGGAAGAGGGATTATATGAATAAGGGGGGGATCATATCATGATGGGGAAATCTACAGAGACAACTGAACCAAGCTCAAAGGAACTCAGGAATTTTAGACGGTCAGCTGTGGAATCTGCATGGGATCGGACTAGATCCTCTGCATACAAGAGACAGTTGTATAGCTGGGTCTGTTTGAGGGGCCCCTGGCAGTGTGATCAAAATCTATCACTGGTGCATGAGCTGTCTTTCTGGATCCCATTACCTATGGTTGGACACCTTGCTCCCCCTTGATACAACAGAGAAAGGCTTGGTCCTGCCTCAACTGAATGTACCAGGCTTTGCTGTCCCCCCATGGGAGAATTTACCCAGTTGGAGGAGGGGTTGAGGGGAGAGCAGGTGGAGGGATGAGAGGGGGATCTGTGGTTGGTATGTAAAATGAATAAAAAAATTTAAAAAAATAAAAATAAAATCAACAAAAGAGAATGGTTGTATTATGTAACACACTGTGTAAGAATATTCACATTATTCAGAAACAACCTAATGCAAAATCATTGTTTATTATATTTAATTTATATCAATAAACATCATTTGACAAATAAAATAATAACAACAACACACACACATACAAAAAAACCTCCAAATGTGCATGAGAGGCACTCATTTAGACAAAGGTCTCCAGAAAAATTGCCTTTTTCTCAAGAATCTCATGGTGGAAGAAATAAATGACTGGATCCCAGTGCCAGCCAGGGAGGAGCTTGTTTCCCTGGAAGGGATTTCACACAATTGGGACAACTTGTATTGAGGCAATGATGGGACTTTGACCTTGACTGGATTTGCTTAGTTATGAATACCTCTGACCCTTTATTTAAATCTGAACCTCATATATTGAGATCCAAAGATAGACTTGAAGGTAATGGGACCTTTTTGTTCCTCTTTCCAATGTGGCCACATTTAGTAAAATTTTTTTCTGCTTTTCACTAAGAAAGAGATATAGATAGATAGATAGATAGATAGATAGATAGATAGATAGATAGATAGATACATAGATACATAGATAGATAGATACATAGATAGATAGATACATAGATAGATAGATACATAGATAGATAGATACATAGATAGATAGATAGATAGATAGATAGATAGATAGATAGATAGATAGATAGATAGATAGATAGATAGATGAGAGAGAAGGAAGGAAGGAAGGAAGGAAGGAAGGAAGGAAGGAAGGAAGGAAGGAAGGAAGGAAGGAAGGAAGGAAAAAGAAAGATCAGTGAGAAATGTAAAATCATCCTGTGGCTCCTGCCATCATGGCAAACACTACTGAGCAAAGAAGGCAGAGCCAACTGAGGTGAACACACAAGGCCATCTAAGAGGCAATGACTAGGGAGAGCAAATAGTGATGTAAGCATTTGGTCAGCTTCCAAAAAGCCATGGCTCCTTGGCCTAAAATGCTCAGCAGCCCTGTCTCTACCATAGGATGATGTCTGGCTTACAACAGAGTCAAATGGACAATTTGAAGATAGAAACAGAAACAAATCCATCCTAATGTGAACTGAAACTTCAGGTTAGGATCTTATTCAGGGCTCAGGGTCCCACAGCAAGGAAGACATGTTTCCACTGCTTTTAACTCTAGGGTCTGGGCTGACAGTAAGGCCTGAGAAAACAACAGGACAAAAGATGGCATGGAAGGAGGTGAGTTCATTGAAGGCCCTGGAACAGACTCAGCTGGACCACCTGTGGCTTCTACTACAGCACAAGTCCTTCCAACTCCCTCACTGGCTTATGTTCCAGCAACTCAACACACTTTGTCTTGTCTGTGCGGCTCTGTCACTCAGTGTCTTAGTTAGGGTTTCTATTGCTGTGAAGAGACACCATTACCATGACAACTCTTATGAAGGAAAACATTTAATTGGCATGGCTTACAGTTTCAGAGATGTTTAGTCCATTATTATCATGGTGAGACATGGCGGCGTGCAGGCTGAAACAGTGCTGAAGAAGGAGCCAAAAGTTCTACATCTTCCAGGTAACAGGAAGTGAACTGAGACACTGGGTGTGGCTTGAGCATATGTGAGACCCCAAAGCCTACCTCCATAGTGACACAGTTCCTCCAACAAGACCACACCTACTCCAACAAAAGCCTCACCTCCAAATAGTGCCACTCTCTTGGGGGGGCCATTTTCTTTCAAAGCACCACACTCAGGACTAGGACCTCCCTTGAGGAGCACACTTGGCCACAAGTGAGAGTAAAGCACATGTTGTCATTCCTGTCCTCCATCTTGCTTGCTGCCCCAGCTTCAGTGAGGGCCTCTTCTTTATCCTCGGAGCTTCACAGAGAAAGGACAGGCTATTTCTGTAGTTGAACAAGCATCCAAGCATTGACAGTCCTGACACACTGTCCTTTGCTTTTGGGACATAGTTTCTCTCTTCCTCCCTCTCCTTCTCTTCCCCTCCCCCTCTCCATCTCTTCCTCCCCTCCCTCCTCCTGCCTTTCTCCCTTCTCTCCCTTCCTTTCTCTCCCTCCCCCTCTCCATCTCTGTCTTTCTATCTTCTTTTCTTCCTCTCTCTTAACCCTAAGATCCACTGCTTTTATTGAGCTCCAATCCCTACTTCAACTCACTGAATTCTTCTACAGGCCAGGGAAAGGTGGCAAGGAGGAGTGCTTCTGATTGTTCTAGGTAAAAGATTGACAAGGGTTCCGTTGTTCCCTTTAATGGCAACCGTTTTCAACCCTGAGGTTTTAGACAGATCAGAGAGAACAAGACTCTATACAACACCGAGGCCCACGTTCATTATGACTCAAGACATTTGTGCTGTGACAACCAGCCACCTCTCATGCTTTTCCTGATGTGCGTGCGTTCCAGGTGATCTCAGTGACTTGCAATTTCTCACACCTGACTTAATCCCTCAAGCTGCCCACAAACTACAGCCACTCATGCTTAAAATCCATGATTCCCATGGTGTGCCAAATGCTCAGTCATTATTTCTGGCTAAAAGCAAGCAACTGGTCTGTGAAGACAGTCATCTTTTTCTATCTTGTTGCTCCTTGTTTATTTTTGTTTTGAGACAAGCTTCTGGTGCACAGCTTAGGCTGGTATCAAACTCCCTCTCCTCTCCTCTCGTCTCAGGCTCACAAATTCTGGAGCAGGGTCCAGACAGCTCATTCCTACTGTTTTGCCCATGTCCACCACAAACAATACTTTGTTGAAAGTTCATTATTGTATTCAAGTTAATTATTGGATTCATTTATTGAGTGCTTAACCATAGATGAAAAACATATATGTTTGGAGTTCATAGTCTCCTTAACAGTAGTCTAGGAGCTCCTGGGAAGAGAGGATGAATCTTATTTATTCATGTTCCAGGTACAAAATAAATTCCTGATGGAAACCAGAATGTGGCACCTCAATATGTGAAGGATGCCGAGGGGGAAGCAAGGAAGCTGTAGTGCAGGTCCTGCATCTACTTGCTAAAGCCTGACAGATGTATGGGCACAAGACGTGTCCTTGTTTCCTCCAGGAAGAGCAAGGTCAGCCACTGGAGGCCACTTCACAGGAATGGACATTAACAATCGCCACCAACCAGCCTCCAGCTTCTATTTATTCACTTTTCTATACGTTGCCGCCACTAGAGACTCCATGTCCTTTGCTTTTCATCTTGTCAATTTGATGACTGCGGAACTGTGTCCTCTTTTGTGAGTTCTCGGTTTCATGGATAAAAAGAATTTAAAAATGGCCTTAGAAGGAAGCTCAGGGACAAGTTTATTTGAGAGAAAGCAGGGCAGGCAAGCTGTGAAACTCAGCAGCTGCCAGGAGGAGGGAGATGGATGGGAGGAAAAACTGTGTATTTGAGTTAGAGAGAAGTCTTTAGGCAACTGTGTTGGGAGGGGAATGACAGAGGATGAGTGTGGATGCCCAGAGCATCAAGTGCAAAGAAGCTTAGCCCCTTGCTTTGTATCTGAAGAAGAGCTAGGAGGAGAAAGGGGGTGCTTTTTGGGCAGGCGTAGCACAGAAGACCCTGAAGCAACAGAATCGAGGAAGAGGCTTTGGGGGAGTATATACATCATCTCATCAAGCAGATAATTATTTCTTCCACCCACTTAGTGTGTCTTCAGGTGTATCAGTTTTGGGGTGGTTTGTTGTTCTGGCCAGGTGATTGACAGGCCCATTTAGATTAGCTCTCAGGGGACTATGAAATGCTTTTGTGATGTTATGTCCTTCTAGGCAGTATCAAATGTCATGTCTCTGCCAGTTTCAAAGATAGAACTTAGATTCTATTCCTTTGACCAAAAAAAAAAAAAAACACTTAACAGTCAATTTAGAAGAATTAAAGGAGGGGTAAAAACGGTTAAATGCCACAGTTTACCAAGAGAAGATAGCTTTCCCTCGAGGGGCCTCAACAAGGCTTAATACCTCAACCTTCCTCCCTTGGTATTTTAAATCCTTGGGAAATCCTCCTTTCACACTATATTTCAGATTCTGGGGAAGGCAATTGCAATATTTCTCCCTGTTGTTGTTGTTGTTTGTTTGTTTGTTGTTTGTTTTCTTTAAGTTAGCACGCTGCTGGAGAAATGGGAGGTGAGAAAACTGACCATGAAGGGTGTTTCCATTCCCAATGGCCTGCCTGTGAGTCTGACAACTAGCAATTAACAGCTGAGCTGACAACTTTTCTAAACATTTGCTATTATTTGTTGACATTTCAGGGTGAGCTGGAATTCAAAGCAGCATCTAGGCGAACTACTCACTCTCTGGCTGTCTCTCATGTATGTATGAAATATGTGTCAGTAAACTGCTACTTTTCTCTTGTTAGCCTGCCTGTTGGAGTAGGGGTCTCTAGACTCGGCTCCTGCTGCTCCTGAAGGAGTTCCCTTCCTCTGCTAGAGACCTCCACTCAGCTGAAAATGGGTTCTCAGATTCGATGCATGAAAGATCAGGATGAGGCAGTATGAAGCAGAGTTGGGGTTTATGAAAGATACTTAAGTGCAGATTGCAAGTACAGGGGTTAAGAAAGACAGAGACTCTGGAGGAGAGCATAGGTGTGGGGTTCTCTGAGAGACTGCCCAACTTAATTGTCTTTGAAATGATCACTTAGAGAATTTTGATGGTTTTGAAACTATGGTATTCAAATGATATGATCTAGTAGCCTAAAGGAGATTGCAAGGATGTTCCTGGGGGGCACCTGATGGGATTACAGTGGTTAACATGAAGTCTAGATCTTGGGGATACAGAATGCAGGGTATCCTCACTATAAAGGTCTTATCTGAGATTCCCAGAGACTGTCCTAAAAATAAAATGTGTACTTAACCAAGGTCACATGCATTGAGCTTGTAATCCTGATACATTGTTATCTTAATTCCTGCTTCTCAGCTAATGAGAAGCATCAATCAGACTCTGGGGTGAGACAATTTTTTTTTTCCTTTCGGGGGTTACCATATTTTTAACTGTCTTTCTATCCCTAGTTAGAATCTATTTTTTAATCTATAAGACTAAGCCTCTGCAAAAGGACACTCGTGTCCCAGGGGAAAGCACCTTTAACAAGATCGAACAGGAAGCAAAGATTCCTTTTGGCAAATGATACACATCATCCAGCCTGAACACAAACCGGGCATGGAAAGAATGGTGAATGAATGTTAGGAGCAGCTGGCTGATACACACTGGACTACTTTCATTCTCGCTGTTATAAAGCACTTTGACCAAAAACAGCTGGGGGAGGCATCTTAGTCACTGTTCTACTGCCGTGAAGAGACACCAGGACCAAGGCATAAGAGAAGGCTTTTAATTGGGGCTAGCTGACAGTTTCAGAACTTCAGTCCATTATCATGGCAGGGAATACAGCGGCTTGCAGGCAGACATAGTACAGGAGAAGTAGCTGAGAGTTCTACATGTGGATCTGCAGCAGGTAGAGAGACTGACAATGGACCTGGCTTGGGCTTTTGAAACCTAAAAGTCCAACTAGTGTTTGAAATCTAAAAGTCCAACTTTTAGATTTAGTGACACACTTCCTCCTAGGAGGCCACACCTACTTTAATGAAGCCACATGTGCTCCAGCAAGGCCACTCTGCCTAATCCTTCTCAAGTAGTGCCATTTCCTGATAACTAATTCAAATTCAAATATATGAGCCTATGGGGGCCATTTTTATTCAATCCACCACAAGAAAAAGGAGCTTATTTAGCTTTTGCTTCCAGGTCACAGTAACCACTGAGGGAAGTCAGGGCAGGAAGTTAAGGTAAGAATCTTACACACAAACCCTGGAGGAAGGCTTGCTTTCCTACAGAGCCCAGGACCACCTGTTCAGGAAATTGCTGGGTCCTCATGCATTAATTACTAACCCAGGCAATACCCACAGACATGCTGGCAAGCCAATTTGACCTATGCATTCCTTCAAGAGAACATAACCAGCATTTGTATAGTATATACATTATAGGGGGAAATATAATTAATCTAAGAATGATTTAATGTATACAGGAGGATATGCCCAGGTTATATGCAAATACTATGCTGTTTCATAAAAGGGCCTTGAGAATCTGCAGCGTTTGATATCTACAGGAGGTTCTGAAACTAAAGACACATCACTCATCCTGAGGGGGTACTGAACGAAGCAGAACTGAAGATTGCATTAGAAGTTTGAAGCCAGAATATAAGAGATGTTCAATGTTATACTGAAAAAGTTAATGAGTTGTTTTGTTTTTGTTTTGTGTAATGAGACATTTCATACCTAGTTAAGCTGTAGAGAATCTTATCAATTGTGATCCAATCATTCATTTAATTAACAAGTGCTTATTACATGCGGTGAAAGCTTCATTATTCAAAGCATGAGTCAACGATTACAGGAGAAAGTCATCAATACACAAAGCCGACAAATAAATGTTATATTGAGATAATTATCTTCGAGGAAGCAAGTCGGGGTGATATTGATAGATTTGGGGTTCAGTGGACACCTGTATGGATTTCCAGGTTCTTCTATCCCAGAAGTAATAATTGAGCAGGGACACACAGTCACAGAGGCAGTTTGTGAAGACATACTACAGTTCCAAGGAGGGGGATGTGGGTCAGGACAGGGGACATTTTTAGAAGCTCAGTGGCAATGCTCTGCAAAAGTTGGGAGGATTTAGGTCCCATAGGATGGGTTGTACATGTGGGAGGGGAGGCAGTTTTGACAACCTCTGTCTCTCTCTCTCTCTCTCTCTCTCTCTGTCTCTCTGTCTCTGTCTCTGTCTCTCTCTCTCTCTCTCTGTCTCTCTCTCTCTCTCTCTCTGTCTCTCTCTCTCTCTGTCTCTCTCTCTGTCTCTGTCTCTGTCTCTCTGTCTCTGTCTCTCTCTCTCTCTCTCTCTCTCTCTCTCTGTGTGTGTGTGTGTGTGTGTGTGTGTGTGTGTGTTATATGTATCTAGTAGTGAGTGAGTAGACAGGCCAGCTTCAGACAGTCTAAGGTGCCTCTGCATCTGAGCAGGTGACTCTAGCCATTTCTAGTCTTCCGTCGGCCTCAGCCTAGAGGTTTCCAGTCTCCTTTGATGACAGGGTTTTCTCATATGTGTATGTTAATTTTTTTCCCATGTATGTATATTAATTTTACAGCCTCTGCGTAAGGTCTCTGAACCTCACTCTCCACCCTCCTCTCCTGCCTCAAGGGTAATGTGTCGAGGAAGATGATGATAGATAGATAAATATATGTCAGTGAAGAAAAGAAACTAGGCAGGGTGGGATGATAAAGAGTTGCCCAGGGCAGAAGGAAGCTGAGGGGACGCAGGATTTGAGGGGTGTAGTCAGGAAAAAAATTATTTTTTATAATAAAGATTATAACTTATAATCGATGCCATCTGAGATCAGCAGAAGTGGGGACAAAGCCCTGATATATTTGCAGGGTTGGTGGTTCTGCCCCCAGAGGTGAGTCTGGTGGGTGTGTTTACTTTATGGTCCTGGAGGGAGCAAGAAGGATGACACTGAGCTGCCATGCACTGTGTAGAGGGGCGCTTACCCAGACGACGTCAGACAGTTTGGGAGACTTAGGAGATAACAAGTGTAGCAGTAAGAGATAATCAGAGCTCCCAATGTTTACATTGGTACTAGATTTGCGTAGGGAAAGGTTTGTCCATCCACTGCTCATTGTTATAAATTCAGCCAAGGTCTGGGTGTCCATTTCCTGTTCTGGAATGCCCCAGAATTTATGCCACTCCCTGAAGTGCCAGCAGTAGATCATTAGCACACCCAGAGAAAGAGGGTAGCCATCGATGCAGCTAGTTCTTTCAGTGAAGGAAGAACTCCAAGGTTGATAGGTGCATCTTAAAGTAAGAGCTGGATTTTTCACCCTGGAAGAAAATGAATTATTGAAGAGCACTCACTATCCTTTCTTTGCATATATACTTCCTCATAGCATTTCATGCACAGGAGCCTGGACACTTCACCAAATATTACGGAGGGGAAATGTTCTTCTCATTTTAGGAGTCAAGTCAGCAAGACAGATGATTGAATATTTACATAATTAGAAAGCATGGTCAGAATTTAAATAAATCATTATAGATACTGTCTCGGGGCCAGCTCTAAGCTCCTACCTCCTTCCAAATTAATGCAAAGGAAAGCGCAGCACCAGGTTACACAGCAAACTTGAGCTTTCAGAGTCACTCTGATCCCAGTCAATCACTCCAACGGTTTTGAATTAGAGAGAAACAGCATTTTGCAGGTACCCAAGCCTATCATTTGATTAACATTTATAAACAAAAAATGAGTTCTCACCGTTCGCTGGTGAGGCATGAAATATTTTATTTTCCTGTTTTTGGAGGCAGAAAAACTTTCAAGAGTCACTTTAAAGACTTTTCATTTTAAATGATTAAACACACACACACACATACAATCAAGGATAAAGCAGGAAGCCAAACTTGCTTCTGTGCTCTGGTTGAGGAGACAATACCCAATTGAACGTGGAGGTTGGTGTTCTAGCTATTGTGGGGAAACTGACAGGTCTCATTCAAATTGTCATGTTTCCTCAAATGCCTGCTGAAGGTGAGGCGAGGGAAGTCAGAGTGCTCCTCCTCCTTTTGCCCACATCTAAATAGCATATTTCCTCCTTAGGGCTCCTTCCAGGTCATTGGAAAAGACTAGGGCTTCACTTTGGAAGCGTCTATCTTACCATGTAGGAGGGATACCTGCCAAATAATAGAAAAAAAAAATGGGGATGGAGCCATTTACTTCTGTCTCTGCCTAAGTGTCATTCAGAGAAGTGTTGTTTGTTTCTGCTCTTTCAGGGGCACCGCCACCCAGCTCCCAAGTAATCACATACAGGAGGCTTATTCTTACTTATAAATGCCTGGCCTTAGTTTGGCTTGTTTCTAGCCAGCTTTCCTTAACTTAAATTATCCCATCTACCTTTTGCCTCTGGGCTTTTTCCTTTTTTTACTTATATCTTACTTTCATTCTTACTCTGTGGTGGCTGACTGTGCGACCAGATGGCTGGCCCCTAGCATCCTCCTCTCCTTGTTCTCTTGCTCTTTCTTCTTTTTCTCCCAGATTCCTCCTTCTGTTTATTCTCCCTGCCTGCCAGCCCCGCCCATCCTTTCTCCTGCCTTGCTATTGGCTGTTCAGCTCTTTATTAGACCATCAGGTGTTTTAGACAGGCAAAGTAACACAGCTTCACAGAGTTAAACAAATGTTCCACAGCATAAACACATGTCACACATCTTAAAATAATATTCTACAACAGAGGAGTTCTCTCTTTCTGGATGAATCCCCTGGAGCACAGAGGCAAATGCTTTTACATCCCTCTATCCCTTGTAGAAGGCAAGACTCACAAGTTTGAATTAGAAAAACCATACATCTGCAAAGGGGCACACACTTTGGTCAGGCTAAACTCTTATCTCTCAGAAACAACGTCCAAGCATCTCAATAACTTGTCCTAAGTGACGGTCAACACTGCTGTCTGGAAATTGAGTTTGAAATCCTGATGTGAAGTCTTCTGTTCAAAATGAAATAAATAGGGAATCAAGTGAATGTCAAGCCCCGCCCACTCCAGTCCTGGCTGCGACAGTACGTGAATGCCATGAAGTAGGAATATAATGCCTCTGAGAAATCACATATGATGCTGTTTGCTAGGCAGCTGTTCAGTAAATATTGACTGTTGTGAGAATCAATCCTGACTCTCAACTTTACTGGATTTAGCATCACCTAGGAAACACATCTCTGGACCCATCTAAGAAGGCATTCCCGGGAGGGGTTAACCAAGGAGGGAAGACACACCCTGAATGTGCATGGCACCATTCCGTGGGCTAGGATCCTGGACTGAATAAAGGAAGTAAAAGGGAAAGCTGGTGGAAACCATGCATTCTCCTCTGTGCTTTGTGAGTATGGATGTCATGTGACCAGCCACCTTAGTCAAGCCCTCTCCCAGGAGAAGCTGCACCTGAGATCATGAGTCAGTCAATGAATCCTTAGGTTGTATCTGTCAAGCATTTTGTCATGGTTGGGAGAGGTCAGACTAACATGGAAACTGCTTGTTCAACAAGAACAAAGGCCGAGCCTATTTGGTTTGTTTCTTTCTAGGCAGTTAACTTACTACACAGACAAGACACTTGGGAAACCCTGGAGATGAATACACGGAACATCGCGTCTGATGATAATGGGAGTAACCTCAGATGCTCCCTTTGCTAACAGAGAATGAGGTGGGGTTGCAGAGAAAACTGTTGCGTACCCCTTTGCTGCGTGTGTTTTCGCAGGTTTTCCTGGGAAAGCACCAAACTGCATCAGGAAAGATGGAGAGGAAGGCAGGTGCCAGATGCTCCCTAACTGCCTCCTGCATCCCACTTCAAGGCATTGAATTTGTTTCCTGCCTACTGTTCAGCCGGGAGTGTTCAAATTTAGAGGCATTTCAGTTAAGTGCTAATTAACCAATTAGCAACTGTCACTTTTTTTTTAAGCTCTCAAGGATGGCTTCTCGACTATATGAAATGTATGCCTAGGAATTGGCTTATGCATATGGCTTATCCCTACCATAGATGGAAGGTACAAGTGAAAATTCTTCCTGTTTTTCCTGCTCTCTAAAACTGTGGCTTTGAACCATACTCCAAAGCTGTTGTTCTTCTTGCAGGTGATACCATTAGCTTCCCTCAACATCTCCCCCCTAAGCTCACCAAGAGATAAAGGTCAGGACAAACTTCTGCCGTGAATAGTTGCAGAGTGGAAAGGACAACAGCTTCATTTATAGTCTGTGGTGCACTTGTTGATGATTACAGATAAGGGCACCAGCCCTTTCCTCAGGGCAATTAGAGTCCCTATGTGAGGAAACATCCTAGTTTTGGGCTCAGCCTACACAGCCTAGGATTCTGGTCACTTCTTATGGGCTGTATGGCATGAGGCTGGTTACCTAATCTTATCACATTTGTTGCTTTATTTATAAAACAAGGGTAATAATGGTGATGATGATATTAGATAATTCATACAAAGTACTTTTTAATCATCCCTGGCATATAGCTAAATGCCAGATTGAAAAGTATTTCTTCCTAGTATTCACTGAACAACCATTTAATGGGTGGTGTTGTGTAACAGGCAAAATAGTCAATGCTGGAAGTATAAACAATATTTCCCTCTATATCTGATAGCCACTTAGGGCAATAATTACTTGCAAATGTAGTACCCCTCTCATTGAGACCATTTTCATTATGAAATCGTCCTTGAAACTCTGGGTAGAAAGCAGACAAGTCAGAGAAAGATCCTTTTTCCCAGTTAACTTAGGAGTATAGACGAACTGACTAGATTCATGTGAGAAATGCGGAATTTGAGTAGAGTAATTCTCTAATGAGCCGGGAAATTACTGATCATTTGTAGCAAATTCTCTGGCTAATATTTGAACACCATTCTGATCATAATGTCTCCCCCTTGAATAAGAATGTGTGGGCTTTCCCCACAGAAATGGAAGGAGATGGAGACCCCTGCTCCATCACCCACCACCAGCAGGCAGACAAATAGAGCTAGAACAATCATAGGTCCTCAACATGAACATTTATTTTGAAGGAACTGGACAAAAAGATAGAGACAGTTGTTAATGTATGTTGACATTTCCCAAAATTCAGGTGTAAGAACCTAACTTGCAAAGTAGCATCAGGCGGTGTGTTCTTTGAGGGATTCTTCTCAGGGTTCAGCCCTCATAAGCGAGATTAGCCCTTACAGAGGAGGCTTAGGGAGACCACTTGCCGTTCCGCCCTGTGTGAACATAGAGCAAGCCTTCAGTAGGTGTTGAACCTGCTAGAACTTTGATCATGGACTTCCAAGCATTCAGAAATATAAAAGACAAAATAACTTTCTAATATTTATATATTATTAGTCTATGGATAGTATTAATTCTTGTAGCAACCTGAATAAACTAAAGCACCCCATCTCTAGATCAAGGTCGTCAGTCTAACCATATGGAATGTCCAGTTGTGGCAATGACCACATAGAGGTTTTAAATTGGCCTACCTGTAGCAGGATGAGAAAGGGTATGTGGTTGGTGGCCAGCGATTCTCCACCTGGCTTGTTTTCTAAGCCTGATTCTCTATCTTGTTGAAAAGTCTATGATTTTCCACATCCATATATATATATATATATATATATATATATATATATATAATTTTATATATATATAAATTTTATCTAATAGTATATACATTATATATATAAAATGTGTATATGTGTACATGTATATACAAGCACATATTTTGCTTAATTTGAGTCTTTTTTTCTTGCATCTAAAAATTGCAGCTGATGTCTATTGTGCTTTCTCTTGACTGGAACACACAAACTGGGGTGTTTGTAGTGTACTCCTCTAATCTGAAACTATGGAGACTTCCTTTTCTCCTGTCTTGGGACTTTCATGAGAAATGTTTGCCTGCATGTAGAAGACATTTACTGGTTACAGAAGAAATTTCTGATTAGTGCGAGAAGACACAGAAAGGAAAGCTAGTCTGTGGATATAACTGCACACCAATAGCCACTCTGGCAGTGTTTGGACCTTAGTCCAGAGCAGTGGCCTTATGTTCATGTCAGTTCCAACAAGCCCAGAGAATGAACATGCTTCTTTATGAGCTTGTACACACGTGCACACATGTGCGCGCACACACACACACACACACACACACACACACACACACACTGTAACTCCAGGAAACAGTCTGCTTAATTTTAGTATATTTATACATGAAAGTGAATAAGGATTAAAATCATGATTTGTATAAATGGAAATCCATTTAGCCAGCAGGACAACACCACATATGATGTTTAGAGCCTCAGTTTTGTCTGTTTTACTGATTGCCGGGGAGGACTGTTACATTATGACCTTTATTTCCTTGAAACACAAAATAGCCCAAGATCATAGGGTGAGGAAGGTGAGGGGCCCAAACTGCGAGTGGTTTGTAAGTCTTTACCTATTTCAGAATTTTCCTCGGCTGTCCTTGAGAGAGGTTCTTTGTTAAACTATACTGGCCAGCACATGAGTCTCCGGGAATAAGCATGTTCGAGGGGTCAGGAGCCTCAAAACCTCCTGAGGCGTCAATTGCCGCCTCACCTTCTGTCACATTTGAAGGCTTGTTCATCTTAACGCCATAGTGTGCCCTACAGCTTCTGTTAGTGACCAGGTAATTGTTTTCAGAAGTCAATTGAACTTGAGAATAAGGCTCAGAATAGGAATTGGGAAATGAGGAAAGTAGGGACATTGGTGTCACACCACCCGCCACAGCACAGGGATGCAGAGTACTCGAAGAGCAGACCTTGTCCAGCACAGAGGCAGTGAGCCAGCTATTGTCCATCACCATGACAACTGCTTCCTCTTCCACGGCACAGGCCCCTGGGAACATGATTGACTCTGACATCACCTCCACTTCAGTCCTTCCGCTGTGGTTTGGGTATTGAATGTTCTCCAAAACTCCATACGTGGAGAGCTTGGGTGGGCGTCAGCCTGCCATACTATTTGGAAATGGTTGAACCTTCAAGACATTTGGATTCAGTGTAAGAAAGTTAAGGTTTTGGAGCATGACCTCTTAGGGGATATTGGCACCCTGGCTCTTCCCTTTTCTTTACTTACCCAAGTCGCCATGAGGTGAGCAGCTTTGTGCCATCAAGTGCCCGCTACCGCGATGGTCTCAGAATGGATGACTGTGTAGAAAACACCTCTGCGTCCATCAGTCAAAATTAATCTCCTTCCTTTCAATTTTCACCTCAGCTGTTTTGTCACTGAAAGCTGACTGATGTACAACAACAACAAAACACACACACACACAGAGACACACAGAGACACACAGACACACAGACACAGACACACAGACACACACACACACACACACACACACAGACACACACACACACACACAACTATGGAGGCTCCAAGACAGTCCCAGGGCACCTCTGAGTTCAGCTTGAATGCCTGCTTTTCAGCTGGATGGAAGAAGATGGCGGCCAAACTGGCCTGTGCTCAGGCCCTCTCACTAAAGCGCTGAATGAACTTGGGCTCCCTTCTTATACTCTCTAAAGCTGGGATTTCCTGTTCTGCCAAGGAGATTGCTAGAATGGCTTCTAGCTGGGAAAACTGACAATTGTTTTTCAGCGTTTGGTGGTACAAGGCAAGCCATAAATTATCGGCCACAAACATTACTGTAGTTGTTGTCGTATCTGTCTTGAGGTGATGTTTTGTGTGGGGACTTGGGTTAAGAGAGATTCCATGGAAGAAATCTAGTTTAGCATCTGGTAGAGTGGAGATGTTTCTAGAAGAGATAATAGGCTTTGCTGTACTTGGGAAAAAACAGGGCTTCAACTTACTTCCAAAGGCAGCTGAGTGCGACTATATGGTATTGGAATTACATGGATTATCCTTCATTACAAAGATTTTGAGAACTGGGTAGATTATTTGAAAATGTTGTACAGGGGGATTAAATGGGATGTCATATGAGAGGCATGTGAGAAAGAATTCTAGAAACCTGGCATGATGGCTAATATTGTCAGCATAACCAGATCCAGAATCATGAAAGAGACAAGCTTCTGGGTATGCCTGCAAAAGATTTTCTAGACCATCTTAACTAAGGTGGGAAGACACTCCCCAAATATGGGCAAAGCCGCTACCGGGGCTGGGATGTCTAGCTGCACAAGAAGGAGAACGTGGGCTGAGCCCCAGATTCATCCTTCTGTCTGCTGCCTCCTGACTGGGGGTGCAATGTGCTCAGATGCCTCAGGCTCTTGACGTCATGCCTCCCCTCCACAACGGACTGTACCCTCAAACTGTGACTCAGAGTAAAGCTTCATTCCTTAAGCTAATTTTGTCAGCTGCTTGATCACAGCAACAAGAAAAGCAATTGCAGACACTGAGACACACACATTTGCACACAGAAAACCCAATAAAAACAAAACCAGAAGCCAGAATATATAAGCAAAAGATCTGTAAGCTGAAAAACACAATCAAACAAACAAAAGAACAAAATGACTCAGAGAAATCATTGTGAGATTAGAAACAACAAAATAAACAAAACACAAACAAAACCTCCAAAACTACTACTGAGTTCATTCTGTGTTAGTAGACTACCTCCGGGCATGGGATCTACCCTTAAGAGTGGTTTGTCTACCCAGTGAGACTCCACTGGGAAAAAACTAACTTTTCATTTGTAAGTGGTTATCAACTGGAGATAGCTTCTGGGTTAGGGATGGGGCCTTGGATGGGGAAGTGGGAAGGATCTTGGAGGAGCTGAATGAAGGGAAACCATCACCAGAATATATTATATGAAAATCTAATCTCATTTGAAAAAAAAAGGAAAAATGACTAACACAGCGGTCTTCCTGAGAGCAGGGACCAAGCTCTCCTGAGCCACGTGAGGCAAAATTACCAATCAAACTAAAAAGAAAGATATATAGTCAGGTATAGGTGGTTAATATACCTGATGTAAGCAAAGGGTTTAAAGGCAGATTGTCATAAGACTGGGTAACCTGCTTCATGTCATACAGCCCATAAGAAGTGACCAAGTAATAAGTCTGGCTGTGGAGTACCAGCTTTATCATCTAGGATATCTAAGACAATCACACTTCACAGTCAGTGTTCAGCTTGAGAAAGAAGCAAGGTGGCATGTCATTCCAAGTCAAGGCAATGCTGTAACATTGTGAAACCTTGCAGTCAATGAGTACTCATACATTTTTTATCTTCAGAGCATGGACTGTATTGCTACAAGTAACAAGTACAGTAATAATAAAATCCTTTCATACAAAGACAACTGTGGGCAAAGAAATGCTGGGCAGATGCCTCATAAAGAAAGCAGGCGTGGCAGGACTAAAACCAGACAGAGTGGAATTTCATCAGCTGGGTCTTCAGTAGAGAGGGAGGAACAGAATGAGAGCCAATGCTAAATTTGAGTGGATGGCAAAATTTTCCAGAGTTGATAAAAGACCTCAAGTTCCTCATTCAGGAATTCCCATGAACCCAACCAGAGCAGCCTCAACCCAATCCTTAACAGGTAATCAGAGTAAAATTGTAAATAAAGATAAGAGAAATCTTGGAGGCAGCTAAAAGAAACATGACTGTGTCAATACAGCTGAGAAATGGCAGAAGCCAGAGGACCATAGGATGCTATCTTTCACAAAAGTGAAATTTAAAAGTTCATTTCTTTTAAATAATCATTTTTATTATTGCTTAGAAAGTCAACTTACCCAGAACAGTCAGCATATGCTGCACATAGAAAAGGTGTTAGAGATTCGATTGGATAGCCAAGGTAGGAAAATACTCTAAATGCAGATGCCATCAGACAAAGCTGTAAGCAAGGGAGCATGGAGCTCAGAGGAGGCATTCCACCAGGATGAAGTTACAGCCACTGATGATACAGGTGGCAATCCCCACTGACCACAAACAGCTGTTGGAAGCAGAGCCACTCATGGGGTAAGGCCGTGCTCCCGCTGCAGGCCCTTACTCCTCACTGCTACTTCAGCATGAACTGGCTTTGGCATCTGGGCAAAGATAGTTGCTGCTTAGACTTTTTTAAAGCCTTTGTTTCTCACTGCATAGCAAGTTGGCATCTAGGCTTCAAAATCCCGTGTGCTGCTTTGCACTAGGCTGTGCATTGTAAATGGGCCATCTGCTTCCTTGTGAAGGATACAACTGAAAGTTAGGCTTCACACACACACACACACACACACACACACACACAGAGAGAGAGAGAGAGAGAGAGAGAGACTCACACACATACACACACACATATAGCAAAAGACAGAGACAAAGAGACAGACACACACACACATAGAAAGACACACACAAACAGACATGCACATATAGAGACACACAAACAGAGAAAGACACACACACACACACACAGAGAGAGAGAGAGAGAGAGACTAGGGAAGACCTACTTATAAATGAGTAGGAGATCAACTTAAGTACAAGGAAAAAGAATGGTAGAAAGAAAAAATTATAAGATAGAAAATTTAAAACATACCAAAGAGACTTAAAAATAACTACAGCATATTTTTCATAAAGAATTCAAAGTCACTAATTTAAATGCAGGGAGAGAAAAACCTCAAGATTTTACCTCATGTTTAGAGCTAGAATTGCCACAGAACAATAACAGCGTACCTCTAGGGGTTCAGATAGTCAAAGCACCACACATACTTCCACCCTGCATGTAAGAATAGTTTAGATTGACTTGAAGTTACGATTTAACAACAAAAAGGCATGTAAGATTAAAATGTGAGAAATGTGGAGGTTTCTGGGAGGCTGCTGCTTCCTGCAGCATCTGTAGGAACTAGCTTGCTTGGCATGGGATCTGTTGGTCCCATTCTCTACTGAGCCTTCAGAAAGTGACATCTTTTAGAAGCAAATGCAAACACAGAGCTCTGGCTGTTGACCCCAACCTGCCATGCTGATTCAACCCAGTGGGCTACAAAGTTAAGACAAGCTGCGGCGTTCTAAACAGCATCCTGAAAGCCTCTCCTGAAAATGACCAGGCAGAAACCCAAGGACAAAGCAGGAGAGTTTGGGAAAGGTGTGACACAGAGTCACCCCATGATCACAGTGTGAGATGCTGACCCAGGCTAACATAGTCAGGCTCGCTGACTCCAGCATCCCCTCCTCTCCATCTGCGTATAGGTAAAGCACGTATGCAGCCCAGCTGTAGGCAAGGCTGTGTTCTGTGCAGAAACAGTAGCCAGTTGGGATTCTTAGATACCAAAAGTTACGTCCAGGACAAGGTCTGCTCAGTGTTGCTCTTCAGTTCAGCTGGAGTTCCTACCTGTTGGATGGGAACAGAAACCAGAAGAATCCAGCACCATTCTCATGACCTGTCCTGTGTTCACCCAGAGAGGAAGGGATCAGTAACCCAGTTTAGTTAACAAGGCAGCTTGGTTTTTATAAAGTATGGATTCTGGTGTGTGTGTGTGTGTGTGTGTGTGTGTGTGTGTGTGTGTGTGTGTGTATGCATTGTGTATGTGCAAATGCGGGTGGGTGTATTCATGCATGTGTGTGTATCCAAATGTGCCTCTTTGGTCACATATGTGAACATGTGGTGTATGCATCTATGCATCTGTGTGCATGTGTGCCTGTGTGTGGGTGTGTGCGGCATTGCACATAAGTGTGTGCTCATATAATCGCGTGTGTGCATATGCATGTTTATTTGTGTATATTTGTGCACACATGAATATCTGGGCATTGTGTGAATTCGTATGCTTGGGCACTCTTTGCACATGCATGGTATGTGTGCATGTCACCATGTGTGCATGTGTTAGTGTGTGCCTACACATGTGTATATATGTGTGTATACATACTTTCGTGTGTCAGTGCCTGCATCAGTGTATGTACTGTGTATGTTTTTTTCCTTGCTCACATGTACCTATGACGCATATGACCGTGTGCCCTTATGTGAGTGTGCATGTATGCACTGACCTTCTTTGTGCATGTCCATTTTGATGTATGCCCATGTGCGTGAATATGCATGTGTGTGTATGCATTCTTGTGTGTGTTCAGATGTGCTTGTATGTGCATATTTGCATTTGTATTTGGGGTGCATGTGTCTCTCTGTGTGTTTTTTGCGTGTGCCTATGCATGGATGTGTGTGTGTATTCTTTGACAGATGTTAAGAGAAATCCTGGGTGGCATGAGCTGGGATGCATCAGTGAAGGAAATAATGTTGCTGGCATCAGGGAAGTTAACTTCTAGTCGAAATCAGGCAATCAACAATAAAATGATAATTATTTCCAGGCATGGTTAACGTTCTAAAGAAAGAATAAAGCAGGGGAATCGAGATTGGGAATGTTAGAGAATGAAGAAATTACTATTTTCACGTAGGCCATCAGAGAAGGCACAATCTATAAGGTAAAATTTGAGCAGAAACATGAACAAAAATCAGAAAAGTAACCTTAAGACATCTGGAGACACGAATGAGAAAAAAGGCACAAGTGGAGACGAGAGACTCTGCTTTGCATGCTGGGAAGAGGAAGGACCTGAAGTCAGATCCTCAGTCCCTACATAAACCTGAGTACACATCTGTAACCTGGTGTCACAGGGAGGACACAGGCAGGCTTAACCAGGAGGCTTTCTGAACAGCTGTTCTGACTTCTGGTGACATCCATGGTCAGTGAGACACTCTGTCTCAAAAATAAGGGGGCGAGCAACAGGAGAGGCTACCTGCTGTTGACCTCTGACCTTTATATGTGCATCCATAGGCATGCATACATGCCTGTGAATTCACACACATACACATCACACACATACACACATGGACACAGACGCACACAGCACAATACACACAGATAGGCACACAGATACATACACCACACAGACACACAGATAGACACACAGACAGACACACTACATACACACACACACACACACACACACACACACACACACACACACACACACACACAC
>CABHPH010142499.1:0-12749 GCA_902168325.1 Peromyscus nudipes
GTGGCCACCAGACTTTTCATTACTGCCCTTAAGTTCTCGGTGACACCCTGCCTCTCTGGCACCATCCCTAGGTGCCTAAGGAGGACATGGGACTTGATATGTCGTCACGGTGGGTCAGGGCCCGAGGACTTGGGACAGGGGCTGGGGAGATGTGAAGGATTTTTAAGATAAGACAATCCAGCATGCCTGAGTGGCTCTTGGTGGTTGTAGTAAGGTGGCGGAGTGAGGAGGGAGCAGCTTCTACCAGCGGTTGCATGGGAAAGAGAATGGAGGCTCCTCCCTCCCCCCATTCTAATCCTTTGGAGACATTTTCCAAAGGTAGTGTAACCCAAAGGTGGCCCCCAAGATCCTTGCCAGGTCTGTGCCCCGAGAGTGTGTGGCTCAGATACATGGCAAAGATGAAAAGATTCTGTGATTCTTAGCAAAATCTCTGGAACAGCCCTGCCATCATTGGGAGCCATTTCAGCCAGATCATCCACTGTTGGCCCTGAGGAAGCTGCTGCCATAACAGGCCCACACGGCATAAGGCAGTGGGCAGCCCTTGGGACTTCTAGGCTCTACAACCACAAGGAACTGAATTCTCCCAACAGCCAGGGCTGAGAAGAAGCTTGGGATGAGATGGAAGCCTGGGCTGGCTGAGTGGTTTCCACCTGGTAATACCTGGAGGTGAGGACCGGAGCGAGCCATCAACACTGTGGACTGAGTCTACTGACTTCCGGCACAACCAACCCTCCCATTCATAATTGTGTGTGCAAAGCCACTGCATTATGCTAACGTGTTGCCAAAGAGAAAACAAATACAGCATTAAGCATGCACAAGGGATTGGATTTTGTCCCTAGCACCACAGAGAAGGGAGAGAGAGAGAGAGAGAGAGAGAGAGAGAGAGAGAGAGAGAGAGAACGAGAATGAAAGGGAAGGAGAAAGTGAGAGAAGGCGAGAGGGTGGGGTAGAGAGGAAGGAAGGAAGGGTTGTGTAGATGTTGTCCTAGCTCTTGTGTCGTCTATCCCCCTCCCCCATTAAATCTTTCATTTTGAGGGAAATTCCTTAAGACAGGATGTTTTCAGGAAGATGAAACAACAGCATTGTTCTAAGTGAAAATGAAACACAGCTGAGGAGCTCCTTAAGACAGGAACTGGACAATGCAAAGTAGCTTCAGGAAGTTCCTGAAACTGACTAAATTCACTAAGTCCCTCCCTCCTCAGGAGAAAACCGTTAAGACTGAGTTCAGTCTCACTCTCTGACAAGCCAAGCTACAAAGAGGATTTGGAGACCAGGCAAGCAGCCTGGAAGAAGCAGAAAACAGTTAAACTGTCTAGAAGAAACAAAAGTAAAAAACAGTTAAGTTGCCTGGAAGAGGCTCAGACCAACAGAGCCACCTGGAAAGGACACTCTCCAACCTGTTGAGCTGCCTATAGGCTGTGCAGTGTGCTCTAGGTTCCCAGCTTTGTGAGCTGTCACCCATGTTGGGGTGGGCTTTGGTGATACAGCTGTCTTTGAGTCATTTCTGCTCCTATAAGTAACCCCACACTCATATTCCTATAAGTATTGCCAATAAAACTTAATGGTTCACCAAGTCAGGCTTTGGTATTATCCATACATTGGTCTGTTGTGGACTCCCTATCTGGGGTAAGTTAGACACGTATGCTATATCTACCCAAGAAAAATCTTTCACACATCAGGAAAGAAAGGAAAGAAAGGAAAAGAAGGAAAAGAAGGCGAAAAATTGATATGGTGCTATATATTTATAATCTCAGAACTTGGGAGTCTGGAGCCAGAGGATTGCTAAGAGTTTGAGGATAGCCTGAGCTCCACAGTAAATTCTAGGATACCCTGAGCTACAGAATGAGACCCTGCATCAACATGCCATCCCCACTCACACAAAAAAGAAACAGCTAAAATGACTCCTCTTCAAAGTTCATTTTAATTTAAGTATTTTAACCTCAGCCGGGTGTAGTAGGGAGGAAGTAGTCAGTGTGTCTATTGGACTCAAGCTAAACTGCTGGTGTTTGGACCCCAGGACCACTAACTAACTGGGTGAACATGGACAGGTTACCTAGCCTCTCTGCATGTCAGCTTACCCATGCTCTGCCGTCTATCACACACCTAGAAAATGGCCCAGGGCATAGTGAGTGCTGAGAAGGGTTAATATCAAGGTTACCCTTGGCTCACAAATGTGATGGGAGCTCAGACACCAAGAGGTTGGCCTGAGCAACTCATATGTGATATGCTATGTCATACTGTTCCTTCTGGACCCACGAACAGGCTGCTCTTGTCTCCTATCATCTTAGTTATCAAGTCACACAACATCTGTCCTGTGTATTTATTTTCAGACAGAGCCTCACTATGTAGCCCAGTCTGGCCTTCAACTCAAAATCCTCCTGCCTCAGCCTTGAGAGAGCCAAGATTATGGTGTGCCACAACACAACCAGTTAGGACATACTTTTTGAGGAATAAACATCTATGCACCTCAACGGAAACTTTCCTCTGAAGCTGTAGTGTTCAGAATGCCCTAGAGACAACAGCTGGACAGTCTGTGCTCCAAAGGCAACATGTGATAAGAAGCCTCCACTGTCAGAGAGGAGCAGTGTCCATTTGAGGGGTATTTCGGGGTACCCACCACAGCCAATCTGCACATCTTCCCCACTGTTCTGTTCTATTCTATCTTTGAGGCTAATGGGTTTCTGACTTACCATATCACCACAGGCAAGCTGCTGCACCATGTCCCTGATAAGGGACACTTGCAGTTTAGTACAAATTCATTAAGAAGTCTCTATTTGCTTGTTATTTTTGCAAGGAAAGAAGAACCAAGGCATGTGGCTAAGAGAAGTTTCAGAAGTTGGGAAGCCTATGCCCTGAGGCCATTTCTGTCTGTCCATCCCTGGTAGACAGGTGACTCAGTATTCCTGTGTTGCCTTCTTTGTAAGCCAAGAGGACTGTCTCCCCAAAAGTGGCATCTCTACTCCCTGAAACCCATCAGGACAAAGGAAATTGTCAACAATGACATCACAAGAAAGTGACCACTGTCTTACACCAAATAGTAAAAAAACTAAACAAAACGAAAAGGTACTCATTCACACATGTGTGCGTGTATCACTCAACACACATGCTGGGTAGATCCGGCACTATTCTAAAACTCAGGAGCTCTGCTGTCAGCCGTAAAGAAAGCTGAGCCAAGAGGAAGAGGAGCACCGAGGTCTAAAATCATTTCTTCCAGTTGATCGGATGGTCAGAAACGCAAGTTACTGTTCATCGGGGCTCTGAGGTGAAGGAATCAGCCCTGCCTGAGAAAGGCCTGGTCTTTGGTCCACCAGTGGGAAGGAAGCACTAAAGCTCTTGGAATGCTAGGACTGATTGGAATGTTTTTGTTTGCCTGGGAGCCCTGGGCCACTCCAACTAGGAAGAGCTAAGGATTTCTGTCATGTGGTATCAGCACAGCATGTAGATGACTGGAAACTGGGGCCAGCCATGAAGTCAGCCATGCCTGTCCAGTGACAGGGCTCTAATAACGGATGTACACTGAGGCCGGGACAAGCTGCTCTGGCTGTCCAGACCCTGTGTGTGCATCAGGCATTGCTGCTGGGAGAAGCAGCGCCATCCCTAACCTCTTTGGGAAAGCACCAGCAGAATTCTGTGTTGGGAGCTCTTCCTGCCCAAGGCCCCAGACGCAGCTCGCTCCCTGGTTAATTTTAACCTGTGTCCTTTCTACAACTCCTAACTGTGGGTACAGCCAGGAGTGAACTATCCAACTTAAGGGTTGTCTTGGGAACTCTCAAACCTGTGTGACTGTAGTGTTGTATGGTGGACTGTTCTTTATGTTATGGGGACCCTTTCCATAGATATGGAGGAAGAGACATGGAGATATGGAGCAGGGACACTGGAGGAGAAGGGGATATGATGCCAGGGCTGGGGCTCCATTTTCATGACAAAGAATGACTTGGAGGAGGGCTCCAAAGGCTGTCTTCTATCTCACTCTGATTGCTTCACTCAAATAAACCCTGAAGATGCCCTGGAGCTCTCAAGGCAGGGCCAAGAGAGCTCCTCTTCCATAGGATGAGAGGTAAGCAAGGAAGATGTTCCAGCTGCTTCCCAGGCCTGCCTCTGCCCATGACTCCCCCAGGTACATGTCACTATGTTAGTGAATCGCCTTTGAATTCATTTAAAACACTTTTGGGGAGAGAGAAGAGAGGACAGACAGAGACAGACAGACAGAGACAGAGACAGACAGAGATAGAGACAGAGAGAACAGTAGTTCAGGATGGCACATGAACAGCGTTCTTGAGCAAATATGCTGGAATAGAAGGCTCCATCAAAACTAATACTATCTTGCCACCCTCTGCCCAAGGTTTCCTGGGTATTGGTACCACAAGAAGAAAAGGGCTGGAGAGTGTATGTAAAACAATTCCTAAGAGACTTGGCTTCAGTCAGAAATGGGAGGTATATTTGGATAAAAATTCTGTAAAGTTGAACATATAAAATTTTATAAAACATTCTCAAAAAAAAAATAACAGTATAGGATGATAATAAAAAACAGAATCTATTGAATATTGATCCTGTACCAGACATGATTCAGTGTTTTGTATGCAACAACCACTTGAAACCCACAATACCATTTCCATGTTATATACAAAATACTTTTCTCAAGTTCACGGTCAGTAGTAGATCTGACTATCAACCCTATCTGTGTAAACTCTTAACTCCTATGTATCTTACCGGAAACATGGTTGTATTTGTTTAAAGATACTTTTGAGCTTTTTAAAATTTTTAATCTTCTAAAAGAAACATTTGATAAAACGGGCAACTTTAAAAAAGCAAACTCTCCTCTTTTTTCAACCTCTGTGTGTGTGTGTGGGGGGGTGTTGTATGGGTGTGTGCATGTATGTCTGAGTGTGCTTGTCCATGCCAGGGACAAAGAACCTAGGCTGTCCAAGTATTCAGGATCTGTGTGTCTCCGCCTCCTGAGAGCAGGGCAGAAGAGACATCATTTGAACAAATTCCTTTACCCCTCCCTTCTCAGCCAATCTTCAGTCAAGACTGTCTCCCTCCCTCCTCCTCTGCCCCCATGATTTCCTCTCAAATATACATTTCTCTCCTTCACTTTCTCTGTACTGGCCCAACAGAAATCAATGGCAATAGTAAGAGGTTTTCTGGTTGTTTTGGGTTTTGTCTTTGTTTTATATTATTTTGTGTTGTTTTTACCCTTCTTTTATTTTGCCCTGTCACTCATACTCAAAGTAACTTATACATTAGTGTTCATATTATCAGTGACCTTTCGCTTCCTAAAATGATTGGCATTTAAGGGGGACTAATTTTTTATTGTTCTAGTACTGTTCTTTCATTGTGGACTTATCCTCTGACAATGCTTGGCTTTCAAGAGAATAGTCTAACAGCATAAGGTTAGGCCTGGTGCCCAGATAACTGTCTGAGAAAAAACCAAACACTACATAGTCCCTCCTGAGCAGTATTATCATTCCCTTTGAAAGAATAAGAATAATTTAAAATACATAAATAGTACAGTCAGTCAACAACATACCTCCAGATCAAGGCAGCAATAATTCTTCCATAAATTAAGAATCCCACAATAATGGCCTCCAATGAGAGTACATTAGATGAAATCACAGACAAATCAAAGAAGATAATAAACTTTTGAGCAAACCGTAAGAGAAAACAAATAAATAGTTGAATGAAATAATCTGATACAAGACATGAAAGAGGAACTCAATAAAGACAGAAATATTGAAGAAAAAACAAATTAAAATGCTAAAAATGAAGAACTTCATATGTCAAATAGAAAAGTTCCATGGAAAGTCTTCACCAATAGAATGGATCAAGAAGAGGACAGAATGTTTGAGCTTGATGACAAGATAAATAAATTTGACCACCCTACCAAGGATAAAGACATATTAATAAGAAGTGTGACTGGGGATTTTAAGATATTCAAGGAACTGTAAAAAGACCACATTTAAAAACCACAGGCATTAAAGAACAAGAATTTTGTTCTAAAAGCATAGAAAACATTTTCAACAAAAGTAAAGAAGAAAGTTTCCCAAAATTAAGGAAAGATGACAATCTGAGTACAGGAGTCACTTAGGACACCAAACACACAAGACCAGAAAGGAAGTTCCTCTTGACATATTATAATTAAACTACTCAACATGTATGTTGAGAAGAGATAGGCAGATCCTGGGAGCTAAATGGTGAGCTTCTGTTTCCATGAAAGACCCCGTCTCAAGGCAACAGAGCAGAGAGCGATAGAGGAGGACACTCCATGTCCCGCTCTGTTTCCACATGTGCATATACACCAGTACACTCACGGGCATGCACCACACACATCCCTCAACACATACATAAATATCTCAGTACATGCATACACCACCACGCACACATCATACACACACATACCTGCACATTCAAGTACATAACACACACACACACACACACACAGAGAGAGAGAGAGAGAGAGAGAGAGAGAGAATATTGAAAGTGGCAAGAGAGAAATACCAAGTCACTTATAAAGGCAAGCCCATCATGATAACAGCAATTTTCTCAACAGAAACTTTAAAAACAAAGAGGGTTCGAAATGATATATTTCAAGTTCTGAGAGACCACAGCTGTTAACTCAGACTACTATATACCCAATAAAGCTGTCATAATTGAAGAAGAAAGATAAACTTTCCATGATAAAAACAGGCTAAAGGGATTTGTGACCAGTGGGCCATCTATCTCTACAGAACATACTTAAAAGAAACCTTTGAATGAAGAAAAAGAAAAATACATCCGTGAGGCCACAGGAAAGAATATATTAGGCTTCAGTTGTAATTAAGCAAGAGAAGAATAGGAAGACAACAAACCTACAAAAGCATCAGAATGACAGGCATTAAAACACACCTTTCAATGATAACGCTGAGTACAAATGGTTTAACTCCCTAAGGAAAAGACACAGATCAGCCAGGATAGCCCGGCACTCAGGAGGCAGAGATGGGCAGATCTCTGAGTTTGAGGCCAGCTTGGTCTACACAGTGAGTTCCAAGCCAGTCAGGGCTACGTAGTGAGACCCTTTCAAACAGAACAGAACCAGACCAGCAGGATGGATCAAAAGGCAGGATCCCTTTGCTGCCTCAAGGAAATGCGCTGCGCAGAACAAAAAGATGCTACCCAAGGGTGAAAAGATGGTAAAGGGTATTCCAAGTTAATGAAGCCAGCAAACAAGCAAGTGTCACTGTTCTAATACCTGGCAAAATAGACTTCGAACCAGAACAAGACAGGGAGCTAAAGAAGGTCACTTCATGATGACTAAAGGAACAATCTATCAGGGGCCGTTACAATCCTAAACATAAATGCACCTGATTTCATAAAACAAACACTGCTGATGTAAAATCACAAATTAACACCAGCACAATGATAACAGTGTCATCAGTACCCTGCTTTCATCAGTTGTCAGTCAATCTGGGGAAAAACAAATGGATAAATACCTGGATCAAATGGCACTTTATATCAAAAGGACTTAATAAATATCTATAGAACATTCTGTCCAAACACTGCATAATGCACACTTTTCTCAGCAACCCATGGAACTTTCTCTAAAATAGAGTGTATATTGGGACACAAAGTAAGTCTTAAAAAATATAGGAAAATGGAGACAATGCTTTATAGTCTATCTGATCACAGTGGAATAGAATCTACAACTCAACTTACAATGATGAAGCCACACACTGTTGATGATGAATGACCATTGAAGAAATCAAGAAGGAAATAAAGGAAAGTACCTAAATTTGAGTGAAAATGAAGACTCAACATATCATAATCTATGTGATACAATGACTATAGCCCTAAAAGGGGACTTTATAGCTCTAAGTGCCAACATTAAGAAATCAGAGAAGGGGCTAGAGAGATGGCTCACTGGCTGCTCTTCCAGAGGACCTGGGTTCAATTCCCAGCACCCACATGGCAGCTCACAACTGTCTGTAACTCCAGGATCTAACACCCTCACACAAACATACATACAGGCAAAACACCAATAAAATAAAAATAAAAAAATTTTTAAAAAGAATCACAGAGTAACAAATAGCCATGTAATGATTTCCCTTAGGGTCTTGGAAAAATAAGAACAAGCCAAACCTAAAACCAGAAGACAAAAAGAAATAATTAAGATCAGTACAGAAATTAATGAAAAGGAAATAACAAAATACAACACAAAGAATAAATGAAATAATTGGTTCATCAAAAAGATAAGCAAATCAACAAACACTTAGCCAAACTAAAACAGAAAGAAGATCTAAACTGGTAAAATTAGAGATGAAAGGGGGGACTTTAAACAGACAACAATGAAATTCATGAAATTATTGAGACACACCTTAAAACCTAGTTCTACTAAATTAGAAAATTGATAAGAAATAAATGAATTTCTAGAGGCTTATCACCTGCCAAAATTAAACCAAAATGAGATGAATGTTTTCAACAGATCTGTAATGAGTAGTAAAATTCAAGCAGTAATAATAATTTTGAAAATATACAGACTAAAGCAAGTCTAGGCTCAGATAGATTCTCTAGTGAATTCTGCCAGAGCATCAGCAATGCTTCTCAAACTCTTCCATTAGATAGAAAAGGAATGGACACTGCCAAGCTAGGTTAGCAAAGAGTATCCAGACACGAAAACCAGATCAAACCACAATTTTACAAGAGAAAATTACTGCCCCATGAACACAGATTCTCAAAATCCCTGCCATGGACACATTCTCAATAAAATACTTACAAATAAAACCCAAGAATATACCAACAAATCATTCATCACGATCTAGTTGGCTTCATTCTAGAGATGAAGGGGAGGCTCAACATACACAAATCGATAAATTGATGCGTCACATAAATGGATGCAAGGAAACAAATCACATGATCATTTTAATAGATGCAAAAAGACTTGACACGATCCAAATCTCTTCACAATAAAAATCCTAAGATGGGGCTGGAGAGAAGTCTCACTGGTTAAGAGCACTGGCTGGTCTTCCTGAGGACTTGGGTTCAATTCCCAGCACCCACAAGGCAGCTCAGAACTGTCTGTAACTCCAGTTCCAGGGGACCTGGAACCCTCACACAGACATAAATGCAGGCAAAACACCAATGCATATAAAAATAAATAAATCTTTAAAAAAAAGGGCTGGGTGGTGGTGGCATACACCTTTAATCCCAGCACTCAGGAGGCAGAGCCAGGTGGATCTCTGAGTTCAAGGCCAGCCTGGTCTACAGAGCAAGATTCAGGACATGCACCAAAACTACACAGAGAAACCCTATCTTGAAAAACCAAAACCAAAACAAAACAACAACAACAAAAAAGGTCGTAAGAAGCTGGGTATCACATCTGAACATAATAAAGGCTACATACAACAACTCTACAGCTAGCATTATACTAAACTCAATACACTAAACTCAAAGCATTTCCCCTGCAATCAGGAAGAAGACAAGAGTGTCCTCTTTCTCCACTCTTGTTCACCACAGAGCTGGGAAGTCTTAGAGCAATAAGACAAGGAAACCAAAAGGTTACAAACAGGAAAGAAGAAGTCAAAGAACCCTTACTTGCAGGTGCCATGGTGCTATATATAAGAGACCCTCACAGCTCCACCAGGAAATTCCTGGCACTTATAAACCCTTTCAGCAAAGTGGCAAGACACAAAAGTAACACAAAAATTTCCTTCCTGTATACCAATAACAAACATGCTGATGAAGAAATCAAGAAAACAATCTCATTCCCAACTATCCAACCCCCATATACTCTTTCCCCCAAAACTTGGAATAAACGTAACCAAGGACGTAAAAGAACTCTATAACAAAAACAATAAAATGCTCAAGGAGAAGTTGAAGAAGACAATAGAAAATGGAAAGACCCTCCACGCTTGTGGCTTGGAAGAATCAATACTCTGAATATGGAGAGCCTACAAAAAAAATCTATATATTCAACACATCCCATCAAAATACCAATGATATTCTCCAGAAAAATGAGGGGGAAATCTTAGAATTCATTTAGAAGCATAGAGGCCTCAGATAGTCAAAATAACCCTTACCAAAAAGAGTAACGGTGAGCATATCATTGTACCTGCTTTCAAGTTGGATGTTTTTATTGTTTGTTTTTATTTACATGTATGTGTGTGTGCCTCCCAGTTTATATGTATGCAGTGCCCATGGAGGGCAGAAGATGGCATCAGATACCCCGGAACTAGAGTTACAATTGGTTGTGAGCCAACTGATGTGGGTACTAGGAACTGAACTCAAGTCCTCTGCAAGAGTAATAAGTGCACTTAACTGCCTAGCCATCTCTTCTGCACCACAATTTCAAGTTCTACTATAGGGACATAATAATAAATACAGCAGGCACTGACACAAAACAGACTTGTAGATTGATGGGACAGATGAGAAGATGCAGACAGAAACCCATGCAGCTGTAGCCACTTGCTTTTTAACAGCTATGCTGTGGTGGTTTGAATGAGAAATGTCCCCCATAGGCTCATGCATTTGAACACTTGATCTACAGTTGGTGGAGCTGTTTGGGAAGGTTATGGACCCACTAGGAGGTGATGCCTTGCTGGAGGAAGTACATCACTCCTGTTCTCTCTCTGCTTTCTGTGTGTATGATCAACCAGCTTCCAGCTCCTCCTCCTCCTCCTCCTCCTCCGGTGCTCTCTCGGTTGCCACATCTTCCCGAATGTGATGGACTCTATCCCTCTGGAACTGGAAACTAAAATAAATCCTTGCTTCCCCAAGTCCATTTTTGGTATGGTATTTCATCACAGCCACAGAAAAGTAACCAATACAGATGCCAAAAGTATTCACCAAAGAAAAGACAACTTCTTTACCAAATGGTGCTGGCGAAACTGGACATTTGCATGCAGACAAATAAAACTGAATCTGTGTTAAAAAAAAAAACCCTTAAAATATGTCAAAGACCTTAACATAAGACCCCAAACTCTGCAACTCCTAGGGGAAGAAATGGGGGAAATGCTTCAAGATTTGGGTACAGGTAAGGAATTTCTGAATAAGATTCCAGTAACTTGAGGCTAGAAAGATGGCTCAGTAGTTAAGAGCATTAACTGTTCTTCAGGGCACTAGGATTCAGTTCTTTCCCAGCACCCATATGGCAAGTCAGAAGGGTCAGTAACTCCAGTCCCAGGGGATGACACCCTCTTCTGGCCTCTGTGAGCAGTGCACACACATGGTGCAGACATACATTCAGACAAACACACACAAAATAAATAAAATCTAAAAGAAATTTAGCTGAGCAGTGGTGGCACACACCTTTTATCCCAGCACTCAGGAGGCAGAGGCAGGCAGATGGATCTCTGTGAGTTCGAGGCCAGCCTGGTCTACAGAGTGAGTTCCAGGACAGCTAGGACTACACAGAGAAAACAAACAAACAAACAAAAAAGAATCCAGTCACTCAGGAAATAAGACTAATTAACTACAAACAAACAAGATCTCACAAGATTAAAAGGAGTCTGTGCAGCAAAGGAAACTATTAGCCAAGTGAAAAGAGACAGAATGGCAGAAACTCTGAGCTAACTATGCATCTCATGGGCGATGAACACCGAACACACAAAGAACTCAGGAGGCAAACAAGCTAAAGAAATGGACTAAATAGAGACTAGGAACTCAATAGAGAGTTCTCAAAAGAAGAAATACAAATGGCCAGTACACAGCTGTGAGTATCGGGGGAAATGCCAATTAAAACTACACTGAGATTCCTTCTTACCTCCGTCAGGATGGCTGTTATCAAGAAAGCAAATGACAACAAACGCTGACAAGGGTGAGGAGGAGGAGCCCGTACTCGACGTGGGAGACTGAATTGGTGCAACCACTATGGAAATCAGTGTGGAAGTTTCTCAAAAAGCTGAAACCAGAACTACCGTATGACCCAGATCCACCGCCTGGGCACGTACATCCTACTATAGAGATCTGCTCGTACCTGTGCGGTGGTATTGTGTTCCCCAAAATATTGTGCACGCTAATAAACTTATCTGGGGTCAGAGACAGAACAGTCACAATATTAAACATAGAGGATAGGCAGTGGTAGCACACACCTTGGAAACAGCCAGGCATTGTGACACACGCCTTTAATCCCAAGAAGTGAGCCTTTAATTCCAGGGAGTGATGGCAGAAAGCAGAAAGGTATATAAGGCGTGAGGACCAGAAACTAGAAGCTTTTGGCTGGTTAAGCATTCAGGCTTTCGAGAAGCAGTTCAGCTGAGATTCATTTTGGATAAGGACTCAGAGGCTTCCAGTCTGAGGAAACAGGATCAGCTGAGGAACTGGTGAGGTGAGGTAGCTGTGGCTTGTTCTGCTTCTCTAATCTTCCAGCATTCACCCCAATAACTGGCCTCAGGTTTGATTTAATTAACAAGACCTATTAAGATTCATCTAGGGGTTGGGGATTTAGCTCAGTGGTAGAGTGCTTGCCTAGCAGCACAAGGCCCTGGGTTCGGTCCTCAGCTCCGGAAAATTAAAAAAAAAAAAAAAGATTCATCTACATACCTGTTCCTTGCTGCTCTATTGTAATAGAAAGGAAACAAATCAGCCTAGATGTCAATCAACCGATCAATGGATAATGAAAGTGTGGTACACATATACAATGGAATTTTATTCAGCCATAAGGAAAAATGAAATAATAAACATATACTACAAACCATCCACCGTGCAACTGTGCTGGGAGGTGGGGCTTCGTGGGAGGTGGGGCTTCGTGGGAGGTGGGGCTTCGTGGGAGGTGGGGC